>BGPT01001327.1:105889-118541 GCA_003297045.1 Symbiodinium sp. clade C Y103
ACTATCTCACTATGCATCTCACCATATCTCACCAATGTACATTGCCATTGCCACTTGGCACTACTTGGCACCCGGTTTCGCGCAACGCCTGGAGGCGCTGAATCAGTTCCTGCTTCTTGCCAGAGACCTGTGAGCGACTCAACCGCAAGCGGTTAAGATGTCACAAGACGTCACAAGATGTCACAAGCTGCCAGAAACATGAGGATTCAGTGAAATTCAGTGACGACTCAGTAAGGATGTTGCAAAGAGGTAGAGAAGCCCCAATTCGGTCTTGGATCTGCTGATTTTGGGGTCCCATCTAGGGTCCCAAGCCTTCAGTCCTTTCTTCCTCAGCTGCTCTTTGATCTCCACCACGGTCAACTTTGTCAAATCAAATTCCTTCAAATGCACGATCTTTTTACATCTTCTTGTATCTTTTTACAGCTTCTTACATCTTATTACACCACGCAAACGCCACACAAAACTCCAATATTGACGTGTGGCGGAGGTGCTTTGGGGTTTCTCAAAACGACTGTCTTTTATCTTGGGAGACTGCATGTCAGGTTCCACCTATGCCCTTCGAAATATCATATCATCATCCAACTATTTTGTTGCTCTCCCCACACCTTTTTCAGCTTCACTAGTTTCTGCCTCCTGAACTTTTCCATTGGAAAACCCTGCTTCAGCCGTCTTTCCATTGGCAAGGCCGGCTTCAGTTGTCTTTCCATTGGCAAGCTCTGCTTTAGCTGTCTTACGGCTCTTGGCCTGAGAAGAAAGAAGATGAAAGAAGGCTGGGAGATGGTTGGGAGGTGGCTTTAGCATTTGAATATCCTGATGGGAGATTCATGTGCCAGCAAATGTTCATGAGAAGTATACCACCAGCGAGAAAGTGGGAAGTGGTCTAAAGGTGTGAATGACCCAAAATGGTGGCTATTCGAAGCAATGTTGGATTCGCTACACCAAACTACACATACCGTCAAAACATGGTATAAATCTGGTATGGTCATCCATGCCATGGTCTGAATTCATGGGTGTACAAATCTCATCAAATCTCTATTGATGGATTGATGGCCATCGGGCAAAATGGGCAATTGACCCAAGTTTTGTGGAGGTTCGCCGTGGGCCTGCAGCTCCTTCAGCTTTTGACGTTCAGCTTCAGCTCTTCTCTTAGCTTCTTCCCGAGCCTCCATTTGATGTGCCCTCACCAATTCCAAAAAAGCAATCCGGCCATTTCAAATACCAGAAAAATCTAGAAAGTGTTTCTGACGAAGCAACAAAAATCGTCCTTTTCCATCTCTGTTTTTCTGAAGAATTGGCTCCCAGAAACACTTGCTCCATCCTGGTTCTCCCGACCTGTGCAGCTTTCATTCGCTTCGCCTCACGCTCAGGGTCCACACCCTTTTTGCGCCGCCTAGCAGGCGCCCGTGCCGGCGCTGCCGTCGCCCGAGGCCTCAGCTCTCCAAAGACTCTTGGCTCTTCGATGAACTTCCATGAACTTCGATGTCAATTGTATTGCCATGTATTGCCCATAGCCATCATAGCCATCATAGGAAGCGGATCAAGGACAAGCAGCTTAACCACCGGAGGTTCCACAGGCACCTGATTGTCAAATCCCGCAACTGAAGAACCATTTCGGTCAAGATCTTGAGGCGCAAGCATTCTGTCTTCCATTCTTCAGGAGCATTCACTTTGATGGTGTGGCGACAATCTTTGAACATCAAGCACCATCAGAGATTTCGACTGGGCTCCTGGCATCTGGGAGAGGATCAAGGCCCTGCACCGAAGAGCATGGCTTCAAGAACCGGAGCAAATGAAATCCTTTCTTTTCAAATGAACGTCTATGACATGATGCTCTTGTGGTGAAACGCAGCAAGAACCGGGAGAGAGAGAGAGAGAAGAAAAAAGGGAAGAGACAAACACAGCAGTCATAGCTGTTGTTCCTTCAGACTTGTCCGGTGACTTCTCAGATTGGGGGCCCGAGCTGCCAGTTTCCTCTTCTCGTTTTCGGCCTTCCTTTTGGCCAGTTCTCGCTTCTGCACAGGTGTCACAAAAAGTGAATGAGTCCGTGTGAAATGCGATGTGAAGGCCCAAGGTTTAATAAAGACTTGAGGAACGTGATGGGAAGCATGACTCACTTTTGGGATCTGCGTGTTTTTCTAGTGGCCCGTCCCAAAGGAGCACGACCATCCTGGATGCCGGGCTCGATGCATTCCAGTCTGAAGATAGAATGTCTAGCCGCAGACGTGTCATTAATTCTTTATATCGCCAGTTTGTATGAAGTCGGTCACTCAGATCCTGAACTTCAGCATTTCTCATTAACAGCTTGTGTTTCACCACTCATTGTCCAAGGCCTAGTGCCTTTGTCACCACTTGCTACCCCTTTGATGGAAAGCAATCTGCCATTATCTGCCAAAAGGGACGGCTACCACCCAACAGATCCCACAGCCAATGTGTACGATCCCTTCGGATGCCAAGTGCCTCTGCAGCAGCCCGGCGCTTCGCCTCGCGCTCAGGATCTACCTTCTTCTTTGCCCGCAGCGGGGCAGCTGCGCGGATAGAGCGATGCAGTCCCTGGCCACACGACCTTTGGGGCCTCAGGCATCACTGGCATCGGTGGCATCAGAATGATCCAATGGAGGCCATGGGGCTGTTTTGTGGTCACACAATCTTCAACGTTGCCAAAAAGCTTTGTATATAGACCATGTCCATCCAAACTGAAGATATTTAAGTGACTCTCTCCAGCACGGTGGCTGTCAGTTCAAACATCAAAGCTCAGCCATGTGACGGCTGCCAACCAAGAGCTCCTTCACGAGAAATGCATTGTTTGACATGTGCATCACACAAACCACCAGCTTTCCAAATGCCAGCTATAAACAGTTCCTTTCAACTCAACTTGTGTTGCAAGATTTGCTTTACTCTACAACAAGTAGGCTGCGTGGAAAAGAGCAGATTGAGTGAAGCTCTAATCTCTTCAGGCGCTTTGAAATATAGTCTATTGGAAGCAAGGTGGAATCAAGGATGGCATTTGCAGTCAAGTGCAGTAGAGTCTCATAAAGTCAAAAGATGCGTGTATCCAAGCACAGCATTCCAGAAGAGCAGTTGGATGCTAATCGCCTGCTATTCTGCCGAGTCCATTTGACGCGCCAATGCAGAAGCCAAGGATGGATAGGGAATACACACCTCAGCAGTTTTGTCAACAGCTTCGCAAATGCGACAGAGGGGTCCAAGGACAAGTTCTGACCTTATCCGACCTTCAAATTCCAACCTTTTCCCCATATTGTAATATATTGTACATTCTATCTACGTCAATCTACGTCCAGCCTCCTGGACTATTGACTATCTTTGCAGCCCAGCAGCTCAAGACCAGCACAGTCAAGAGTCCTGCCCAAAATGGATTTCAACACAAGTCCTAAATTTCTTTGTAGATTGGTAAGGCAACACTCCAAGCTATCCCCTACTTCCAAACGAAACACCAGGTCATGTCTGCATTGTGTCTACACGAGTCCTGAAGTTGTCAACCCTGGTTGTGGGGTGTTGTAGGTTGGCATTTCACTTTGCATGTCTGCTGATGTGGCTTCCATTCTCTGCAGACTAGCCACAGCAAAATCGGAAACTGTCCCCGCACCTACGGAAAATCGGGCATCTCGCACACCACGGCGCGTGCCCATGATGTACTGTGAAAGCAAGAAATCACAACGCGAAAGAATGGCCATGCTGATATTTGACAAACTCACTGTCAAAACACTGAGTGGCTTGTGAGTGCGTCAGGGCTCTACAAGATTGCACTCTAAGCCTTCCAGGAACTTTGCACTGTATCCCAGCAAAACATTGAATTCTGCAGAGTTTCAATGATGGACTTCAAAGGCAATAGGATTCATTGGCAATTTGAGCTTGCAAAATATGATCAGGTGGTTCTGCCTCGACGAATTTGAGCCAGAGTTGAGGTACAGTAAGCGTCACGAATAGCAACTCCATGGTGTCCCGTTCGTTTTCCAACGGCATGTTGCACAAAGGCCGCACAATCACTGAGCTTCCCAACTGGGATAAGGTTCCAGTCCGCATTACCCTGTATTTTGGCATGACCTCAGGCAAACAAAATATCATCTCCGCCGCTTCCCTGTGCTGCTTTCAGTACCATCTTGTACTGGATGTCTCAACTAACTTGTTGTTCAAGATTCTCATTCCACCTGGCAAACTGTTTCGTTCGTTGGCTTAGTCTGACAAATATACAACCCATAAATGTGGATTGCCATCTGTGTTGAATCTGCCACTCCTCCACCAAACCAGAAAAAAATTGTCAAGAGCAGTTGGTGTGAAGCGATCTCACTTTGTAGCTGGTCATGATTCATATTTGGATTATATTATACCATGTGTGTGACAATGTGTTGTGGGAGCTAAGCACATCGTTTCAGCATCAAGTGTATGTATGCAATAACACTGCACTGCACCCACAAACCTAGCAACAGAAACGCACAAAATTCACATACATTGGCAAATACGACAATGTGAGACTGCAACATCATTGCAGCAGCATTCGCAAACATACTATTAAAAAAACATCAGCATAGCAATTCATCGCAAATGGCGATATTTGAACATCATTCGTTTGTCACAAATGGAAATCAGTTCTTACTTCATGACATATATAATGTATAATATATATATATATATATATGATGGCTTCGTTCAAACGTGTGGAAATGCTTGTGACCATCACCTTCATTCGATGTAAATCATACAATGACAAGTGCAACTTCACCCGGCTTCGCACCGTTGTTTCCCAAAGCCCCTTGCTACCCAGTACAGTCATTACCAGTGGTTTGAATTGGTTTGAAGGGTTTCCAGGACGGTTTCCACATGTTTCCACGGATTCGGGTCTCAAGCGGTGATTTGACCGCCACTGGAGTTGCTGAATGGTGTGATGTCCAAGACCTGGAGCCATGGCGAACCGATTCAACACATTTCAGCACATTTCAACACGACACTCTACTCCTCCAAAGAAGTTTGAGAATTTCGAACCCAGGTCCAGGGACTGTTGCCCAAAGCGCGACAAATGCAATGTGTTCTTGTTCAGACTTGTTGCAGTTGGGGGCAAGGTACTACCAGTGGGAAAGCTATCGCAAATGCCAGGACACAATGGACAAGAGGAAACAAATCGCAACACAAATCTTGAGATTATAGTGCTGTTCAGGGCTGAAGTTTTGAATCGTTCATAATTTTCTACAAATGTGCCTCTGCAAATGGCTCTCAGACTGAAGATCAACACTTGGAGCTTGAAACGTTCAAAAGAACAGTATAAACGTTCCAACAAAACAAGACAGGAGTCATAGACTTCAATGAAATCACTTCAATGATCGTTGCTTGGGAGGCCCGTTCACCAAGATGTGGACAACAAAATGTGAACAATATTTCAAAGACGTCAGAATTGCGCAGGGTAAACGCACTCTGTTCCAGGAACTGTGTCTTTTCAAATCAAGATCAAATGGAAATCAGGGAGAGCTTCGCCATGCCTGAAGAACTGTACCAATCTCTTCCAGCTGGGCAACCTTGGTGGCCATTACGCAATGAAGAACTTTAGCGTTGACCTTCATCGGCCAACCGGCTGAAGAAATTGAACCACAGCTTTTCTGGTAGGCTTTGTGCTGTTTGTGGGAAACCATGGCAATGGCTGCGGGTAAAAGCAAAGCGGTGATTTCGGCAAATTTACAGTATCCATTGCATGACATGCTCCATTCAGATCACAAGTCTTTCGGCTCAAGTCCTTCTACCTACTCAACCTGATGGGCACGTCATGAACTACAGTACTTGATCTTAGACAGTAAAGTGACAAGATGATCCAAAAACATGGAAATTACAGTAGCAACAGCTTGCGGTCGTGGTCTGGGTGCCGATCTGCTACTTTCCAAGAATGGCACACCCCGCAGTATCTCACTGGAATGAACCCTGGCGAACCAGAGCATCCTTGACAGGCTGCCTCTAAGCACCACGCACTCTCAACCTTCCCTGCATCCCTGCGTAGGCCCTGAGCCAACGCGATGTGTTAGCAAAGCTAGTGAAATTCAGGCCAGGAACCAATTCCAGGAGCACAAAAAGGTAAGAAATGGCGTGATTTCCAGCAATCTGAAGCTGAAACATCCTGAAACAAGGATACAAAGTGATACAACTTGTGCTGCAACACCATGACCACAATCTGTGAGTGTCGTGACTGTCAACATGGTCAACATGAGGTGGAGCCCGGTGGAGCAGTGCAAATTGGGATCCGGGATCCCAGGCTGAAGGCTCTGAGCTGCCGTAAACCTTTGGTGGCTCTGAGCCCTTAGTACAGGTCCAAGTGGAGAGGGGACCGGTCACAGAAATGGCAGAAAGATGCAGAGAGGCACGCTGTTCGCAGTATTAAAATCACCAAAACACAGCTCCGATGTGCTTTATTTGGCTTCCCGGCTGCTGTGCCCTTTACCAAGAAGCCGCCTATGTATTCCTGCACCAATAGAAGGCAATCCATGGAATAGGAAGTTCACTTGAAACCTTCCCAAGCAAGCCTCCAAGGCACATTCCAAGCCATTAACTTACCAGTGCACAGTTCGTGCAACACACATGGACACTGCAGTATGGCAAATGATGTAGTCCAACCAGCAGCTTGTCAGAACTGCTGCACCCACTTCACATGTGCACCGGCTTCTCAAATGTAAATCGAGGGAAAAAGGAATTGTGCAACAGCAGCATGTGGTAATGACTGATGAGTGATTCTCTGTCAAAAGGGAAACCAATACCTCTCGTGGTGTGCTCGGTCCGCCTGGCCCTTGCTCCGATACGTTTTCAAGATTTCAATTACTTCAGGCTCGCTTACCTGACACAACAACTGGAGTGGGCAAACAAAAGCAGCCAATTTCGAAAAAACAGAATTGGAGAGACTAACTGCTCTGTATTATTGATCCATGTGCGAGTCTAGCTCCATGGTGTTTTCGGGTTCGTTCAACGCCAAAAACCTGCTCTTTTTCTGAAAACACACGCCTTGAAAAGGAGGTGGTCCTTCACATCTGACCAAAAACATCCTAGATGATCGAAGCATTGTTGATACATGGGGAGCATACTTTTAGCCTTTTAGCCTTTGTTTCGCAAAGTAAATAACTCGCTTAGACGGGTGCAAAGCTCCGAATCACTCCAGCCTGTAACGTCTGCTTGAAGCAAGGAAAGGCTGGCTTCCTGCATTGATCTCCAGCCGGCTTCTCTTTCACCCACATGTTGTTTGAAAGTCATGTTGTTCAAAAATGTTTAAAAGTGCAAATGGCAAGTTGCTCCTAAGCCATCTGTGACTTGTGCATCTCTGGCTTGCCAAACATGCCAAACAACATATATATAGACTATGCAGCAGTTAGCAGCTTATCTCCTCAGCAAGGGCAGAACCATCAGACCCACAGGTGGCCCATCTGTGAGTTGTGCCTGCCCGCTGCTCGGAACGGGCACGAGTGCAGAACATGAGCAAAACATCATCATCAACAATTCCGAAGTCCAGTTTTAAGCAGTTTAGTCAGGGAGGGAAGATCATAGCCATCAACTAAATACAAGCTACTTGCCCCATTCAAGGTCCAAAAAGTGTGCTATGTCACTTCTAGAAAAAAAACACCAAGCCTTGGGTTCTTCTTTCGGAGCCTCTTGGGCTTCGCTGGGCCTTGATTGTCACCATGGCTTGGATACATGATGCACGTCAAAGATGTCAAAGGTACAAATGTCACATATCTATGTTGTGACAATGCGGTGCATTCTGTGTGCATCAGTTCTTCAAGTGGTAACGGGCCAGCCTTGAAGTAATGTAGAACGCGGGTGGCTACTTGTGGAATCCATTTTTTGACATCGAATGTAATGACCAATGCAGTGATTAGAGCCTTGGGATGCAGAAAAACGCTTATCGTGGTCATCAAGTACGGTAGGTGGGGCGTGGAAGGTTTTCGTCACACCCCACGCTGACCCCTGGACCGAACACAGCAGACCCCACGCGTCCCAGTTTGCTTCCCAGCTCTACCCTTCAAAGACCTTGGACACTAAGAACAGAACTGTTCGGCCTGCGTCTCTTGTGCTGGCTTTCCTGCCTGGGTCAGTGTAGCTGCTACTTTCATTCGGTTCTGACAACAAACAAGGGCATGTCACGGGCATGTCTGGAATTTCTGCTACTTTCATCGCATTCTTCCACCTGCAATCCGCTGCACCTCGCGGCTCGAACGAGAGGCGCGACCAGCAAAGGCACGGGCTCTTGCCTGTCATGCCCTAAACAACCCGCCTGACCTGCGGCTTAGTCGTTATTCCTCTGTAGCCTGTGGACTTCTGTGAAATGGCCACAACATGCATCTTAGCTTTTTGTCATTGACCCAACAATGCCCCGAAGACGAAAGATCGCCATGAATCTAGTGACTTCATGTGACTTCAATAAATAAATCTAGCCTCATTGCGATTCCAGGACGCTCGCACTGGCGGCCTATGCAGGACACTTGCAGGACGCTTCCAAGGAAAACCAAACAGCTGGACCCCAAGCCCTAGACCGCCTAGACCTTTAGGTCCTTTAGGTCAAGTGATAACCACAACCACACCCCATGCATACACTTCTGAATAAAGTTCATTTGCAGATGAGACCCGCTTCTTAGTGCTGCACTGGATCCCCTTTTGGATGCCAAAGCGCAGTCGGCCAAGCCTCAGGGGGTTGACAGCACCCCGCTAGAATGCTGCGTTGCAATACACCCTGATGCTTCATGATGCTGCCATTTCCATTCTGAATACTTGATTCTGCATTACATCACAATACACAGTTTGCATTGAAGGGTTTCTTGCAACTCATCGTGTTGCTCCTATATAGTTTTCATGCGCACAGGGATTCTATGAACTGGAACAAAAAAAGACGAATGACGCGTGTCTGCAATTCTTAACCTTTCCGATGGTTGCAGAAGTTTGTGCACTCTACTGCAAACCTGCGGGTGCAGCGACAGCTGAAGTCAACAACTCTATACAACTATGGTCTATAGTTGTTTCAAAATGTCAACGAAGACTGACCGAAATCCAAACACATTAAAAATGTGCCCGACACTAAACCTTCATGAAGAAGCTCCAAGGTTTGGCTTTGCTACATATTATATACTCAAGTTTCAAGGACTTTGTGTTTGGAACTCTTCCACAAAGCAAAACTAAGTTGATCCTCCAAATTTTCATATTTGGGCGCCATTGCTGCCAAAAAAACGCCTTTTTGTTGCGGAAATTTGGCTTGGCTTGCTTACTTTCCCGATGATTGTCTTCAGAAGCGTGTGTATACCATGTGGGCAACATGTAAGCCCTCGCAAGCGTGCATCCAGTCATCTCCAAATGTTCAAAGTGAACCAAATGAATGTCTCTACGAGAATGAAAGCGTCTACTGCATGTCCTATCCTGGCTTTTGTTTGCTCGGGTATGTTCATCCCATGTCCACACGGATTAGCTGCCAATCAAAATGGATATCTAAATGGTTCGAATCCCTGACATATTCGTGAGGGACACCCTGGTCAAGGCTCGCACCCAGCACCCAGGCGGCCCACGGGCCGCAACATGAGTTATCTCGTGCTTTTGGAAGACGTGGCCGCGTCTTTCACGGCCAGCACGTGGTGCATACGCAGTTGCTCTGACCTCCAAGGGGTTCAAGTGTATCACGTGTGAAGCAAAGGTAGATTCTGAATGATTGACATGTCCAAATGCACTCCACACACAAGGCCTGCTTTGCGAAGATCCACTGCCAATGACAAGTGCTGCAAGCTGGCTTTCAGATTTCAGAGTGCAATATGTCAGGCTTTGGCTTAGGGTCTTATTGGCTGAGCCCCAGAAATATTTCGACATGACCACATATTGCCACTTCTTGCGTTAGGCACATTTATGTCTGGGGAGTTGACCACAAAAGACCAATTGTGCATTCTGTAAGTGAAGCACTTCTTTTGCTTTTTGGCTGCGCTTGAAATGCTGAAGCTGTAAGTCTAGTGAGGCTGACTGGCTGAGGCTTGGCTCTCGGTAAGGGTGAGTTCTGCTTTAGTTCCGCATTGTGGTTTTATTGCGAACTCCTCTGAACCGTCCGCGCACGAACATGCTGCCATGCACAAACAGACAATACTGACCACTGTGCCAACCTGGAAGAGGGCTTCTATTACTTGGTTCGCATTTTGGTTTTCTCTTGATTTGCTTCCCAAGTAAAAAAAAAAAAACAAAACAAAACAATCCTTGTCACCGCTCCTGCTTTGACCCACAACAGCTAATTTACACCCCTCACAATACTCAAGCCCCACCCTGACCTCCAGTGCCTGGTTCTGTCGGTAGCGTCACCGAATGCACCAATAAAGCTAGATTGCAGCTAGATGTTGACTGAATGCAGTGATTTCAAAAAGAAAATGGACGTTTCCTCTGACCGCTTATGGAGGAAAGTCCCACGATTTGCTGCCGACAAATGAATAAAGAGATATAAAGAGACAGTGTAGCAGTGCAGGGATGAGCTGGACGGCAGGACAATGAGCATAAGGTCAACTCTTGTGTGGATGCGAATAGAAACTTTGTAAAAGCTGCTAGGCTGATCCCTCATGAGCGGAGACCGTGCGAGACCGAGCCACGACACTAAGCATGAGTCAAAATGAGTCAAAGATTGTCAGCAATGGCATGGACTCGGCATGGACAAATGTTTTCATGGCCATCTTGACCTCGGCAGAAAACCGGATAGCGGATAGGTGGTGACATTCCTCCACGGAGGAACCATTTTGCAAAAGCAATCTGAGATGAAGCGTCGATGAAGCGTCCCTTCCAATGGTTGCCCGAACTTATCCGAACTTCACAGTTCTTTGCCCTGGGCAATTCCCCACAACATCACCACTGAGGAGGGCGTATCGTACCATGTTCACCTCGGTGGACAAATGGAAGCCTTCCTGTGACAGGAACCTAAATGATCTGTGGCTGTCAAAACCTGGAAGTCTCACCAAGGATTCATGCATCGTTCAAGTCAGTCGAACACACAAATTTGTGGGGGAATAAAGAAATGGTTGCAGTGCAGCAGATCCACAAATCCACTCAGCATTTTGGTCATTTTTGCTCCCAAACAATCGGACAACACGCGACAGGTCTGCAGCTGAAAGCGCTATGAGTCTATGCAATGACCGCCGAACACATGACCCATCGCTGCGACGTGCGCCCAATGGGCAGCTCCGGACAAAGGAAAGTGCCTCTCACTTTAGCATCTTCGCATAACAAGTGGCCCAAGTCAGTTTTGTGCCTGAACACCTGCAAAAGCATTGCTTTCATGGACTTGATCTGAGTGATGATAAGGGGTTCTGGGGTCCAAAACCAAGTGGAAGGGAACATAGATTGATCACACACAGAGTTGACCCAGACCCATATTGGTGTTCTGCAGACATTTCTTTTGTGCACCTTATCTTTTCCTCACGCAATATTTTGAGAAATGATTTCCATCCACAAATAATACATGTTGTTACTTCATCGGTAGATATCTTTGGCGCATTCCAAGTACTTCTCTCTTATGAACGTGCATAGAACCAAGAGATGGAGCTCAGAGGGTCTATAAACGGCAAAGCTTCTAGGGAGGATTCAAAAAGCTTGCCGCTGGGTGTCCTTACTAAACGACCCTCTAAACGACCCTTCTAAGGTCAGTGAATGCAACCTCTGCTCCTAGGTGCCTTGCCCCTTACAAATTTTTGGATTGCTTGAGGCTTTCCAAGGCCCAGGTCGCTACCAAGGCACGTCTGATTTCCGTCTTCGCAAATTCTCCAGCGGTTCCACGGGCAGTCTGTGTCAGACGGGCCAGTTCAGCCAAAAGAAGGGAAAGAAGGCACACAGGCTTTCAAGCAAATCCAACTGCTTAAATCAATGGATTGGTTAATGGGAAAATTTACAGGAAACCATGGATTTTCCCATGGAATATAGGGGTTTCCTGTAAATTTTCCCTTAAACTAATCTAGTGATTAAAAGTAAAACGAAACATGTGCCTATGGCAAGACACGAAACCCCACTCAACGTCCAACAAAGTGTTTTTCAAGATGAATTTAATTTGCGCAGCTGCTCTTAAACCTTACGTTCATTTCGCAGAGACCAGCTCTAGCAGAAACTGGGAGCAAACAACACACCACAAGAAACTGCTGCTTCGCTACTTGTCAGATACCGTACTAAGTCTAAGTAATTGAATTTAATTGAATATAAGAAATTCTCCTCACCCGGCGCCACCTGTGGACCAGTCATCCGAGGCTCTTTTCTTCATCCACAAATCGAAGTTGCAACCTGAGATCTCCAAGAAAGGCAAGCAAGTCAAACAGGATGTAGGATCTGACATTTCTACAGGAGCAAGCAGCAAGCACATGTAGGAAATGAAAATCGCCTGGGTTGTTTGGATATATCTCTGGCAGAGCGCTACACAGCTTTACCTAAGCGATTTTTCCGAAGCGATATGCAGTTCGTCAGTGAATCACACGTCAGCAGCTGCAATCCCTAAGCTGGTTGCTTATTTCATTTTTGGGGTAAGTAGCTTCCACTGTTCTCGGTTTTCAGCAAATGGACGGAGAGTGTGAATGTGTCGAGTAGTCGAAGGAAGTTTAGAAGTGAAACTTCCGACAATATGGACAGTTGAAAAGCAGAGGTGAGAAAAGTCAGAAGTGAGAAGATCAGAGATGAGAAA
>BGPT01001327.1:119330-145655 GCA_003297045.1 Symbiodinium sp. clade C Y103
TCGCTCTGCCATCCATCAGTCACAGCAACGAACCTCTCCTATAGGTTTACCATTTTTGAAACTTCCGCCACCGCCTTGTGCGGTACTACTGGTATTGTACCAATGTTTCGTACTTGTGGAGGACCATGTCTTAAGTTCAACAATGGTGAAGTGCTGATAGAAAGGGTGTGAAAACTCTCCGAACATTGGTGGCGAAGTTCTGAAATGTTGGACACTGTGAAAAGATTCTGAGAGTGCTAGGTCAGGCCAATGAGCCCGAGGAGCTCCTCTGCGGAAAGGAGAGGAAATAGCACGTGGTGACATGGATGGATTGAAACAAACACTAGATTCGGGTGAGGAGGGATATCTAAGCCATGTATCTTACAAACTCAGCGTCACAACTCTTCAGCTTCACGGACAAATAAAGTGCTGTACGAGTCACTTCCGCTTCCCTGGCAAAGACGATTGTTCGAGTGGGCAGTCACAATCTTCAAGCTTTGATGATTTTTGATGTAATTTAAATATAATGAGATGTGGGCATTTCAGTCCCTGCAAAGTGGCTTGAATGCAATCAGCTTGCAGGAGCTCCACATGCATTGCCCGCCTCCTGCACTTCACCAGTGATCTTGGTCCAAAGGCCAACACATCCGAAGCTCTTGTCACTGGTCTTCTGTTTTTTGCAGTAGGCCTGGCAAATTGGCATGAATTGCCTGCAAAGGCCACCATAATCCAAAACTGCGTCAGGAACAAGCAGTCGCTCGGTGGGTCAAACGGTTGTTTCGTGCAGTGGTTGCTCAAAGTTCTGCATCAGTGAATCTGAGCCATGGAAACTGCAGTGTATAGTCGTTGGTGGTTCCATCTTTGGCTCTGGTTTCTATGGTTGAAACCATTCTTATTGTTGCTGTCATTATGGCAGCGAATACCAGGAGTATGACAGGAGCAAAGGACTTGCCGGATATGATACTCTAATATACTACAGGACTGTGCTCCTGGAGCACCTGAGTTCCTGGCGTCCAACCACTTCAGCATCTCCTTCTTTCTGTTCTGGACAGGTCGAGCTGTATTGTCAAGAGCAAACTGCAGACCAAATTCTGCACCCATGCGCATTGCATGGAAACTGAAGGGAAGGAATGAAAGGAAGAAAGAACTTTGATCAGACCCAAACAAAAAGACCAGACCATTGCTAATTTAGATCAGAAACATGAGACATCACACGTGACAACTCTGACGACATTGAACCTATTGATGCTTGCTTTCAAGTACAAGGCTCAAGTGGGAATCTCCCGATATTTGAACAGAAGGTGAGATCCAAATCGTAACATCAAAAAGCAATCTGTCTTTGCCCTTACGAAGCAACAAGCAGTCCATACTTAGTCCTGAGGCTAGTTCACTGATGAAACTGACTCGACTTCCTACAACCTGACAGGCCAAGTTCATGACTGGTGCCATTTTTGCAGGGGGAATGTTTGCCCTCTCCCCAACTTCTGTGCCTTCCTCTTGCCTTTCTTTGGCACAATTGAGTCCTAACGAAGGCGCACAAGGATCATGTCATGAAATGTGTTGTGGATGCTAGATCGTAGGTAAAGGAATGTCATAGAGCTTTACTGCCACCCATCAATGATAGCTTCGGCATTCGTGGCATACCTAGTTCAAATGGCATCCATGGCCCCATAGTTCGTTGCGGGGAGGCCTAAATGTCAATTCACGGCTCTCTCGGAGTCGGAGCACATTGAATTGACACCCCATCATTATCCATGGTCTATGTGGCAGCAACAGGACCTAGACCACTACAAACCTGACGCCTTTTCCATATGATTCCCACTATTAGGGGCAAATCAATCTGTATGAAGTACCCTCTTCCTGAGACAATACGACTGAAGGATATTGAAGGTTTGCTATGACGCATTAATCATATCTCAGCTCAGCTTGATGCTGCCAATTGCAGGCCAAGGCGCCAACTGCGATTTCATCCAACTTCCTCCTTTCTCACCGGATTGACACTCCTGTCTCAGTTGGCAGGCTAGGCTAGTAGTGGAGGCTGATTAGTGCCACCCCCTCAAACAGTTGCAGAGAATCAGTAAAGGAACATTGAAAAAACTGGTAGGCGAAAAGATAGGCGTCCAAAATCGATTGGCACCATTGATGAAAGGGCGTTGAAACCCTCTTGCAGGCAAGTGGCCAAGCACCGACAATATTTTTGAGAGACCAGGTGACAATCTGTTCTGTCTCCACTGACCAGCCCACGCTCTACACTCCGCTAGAGAGGATAAATGCATCTATCTAAATGATCGCTGTGTTTCGCGCCAATGTTAGCCGCTAATTTGAACAAATGTGAACAGAAATTCAGGAATCATCCTCGACCAAAAATAATAGCAGCGTCGCACAACCAGCACCACACAGACCAAGGCCCTCACAAGCTTGAATGCGCAAAGTAACAAAAAATAAGTAAGGAATCTTGATCGTTTCCGTTTCAATCTTAGTTTAACTCTGAATCATGTTCCTTTACTGATCTCATGGGGTATGAGGGAGCGGATCCTGTGCATTGGAGGGACAGCAATGAGTACAGTGCATGATTTTTGTCCCTCTTGAAAAACACTGCTGATCTGTTCTTCCCTAAAAGCAATCTGCTCCGAGAAAAAAGCTTTCCATCCTTCAGTACGACCCTAGCAAGATGGGGTGGAGAGAATGATTTGAGCATTTGCTCCGCCGTTCAGGGGCACGGCCCTGTTGTAGTTGGTGTCCAACGTTGTATCTCTATCCCACAGATGTGTTTTCTAGCGAGAAGATGAACATTAGACCAGGGGGCTTACAAGGGAGCTGCAAAGAGAAAATGAAGGAGCAAAAATCTACCAGCTGGGGGGTTTCCATATTTGGGAGATCCTAAAAATGGATGCTTTGTAATGGAAAATCCTAGCTAAATGATGCTAAATGGATGATGTGGGGGGTACCACCATTTTAGGAAACCCCCAGCTGAAACCTTACATTGCAGAAGTCGCAAACTGGTGTTTTATGTCCTCCCAGCTAAAGCTGGTCAAGACATTGCAAAGGTCGAGCCGATTGCTCACGCAATAGCAGCACTACTTCCAGCAGCAGCAGCAGCAGCGGCAGCAGCGGCAGCAGCGGCAGCGGCGGCAGCGGCAGCAGCGGCGGCTGGGGAAGCAGCAGCGGTAGTGGCGGCAGCAGCGGAAGCAGCAGCAGCAGAAGCGGCAGCAGCGGAAGCGGCAGCATCCGAAGCGGTAACATGGCAGCATGGAAGTGGAAGCAACTCCCCCCAAAAAAAGTGCAAGAATTGGCCCACTTTTGCAGCACTCGTGGCAAAGAAACGCTGAATCTCTTCATGCTCTGCCTGGGGGAAAGGTAAAACATGAAACGTTGGAACTATGAAAATCCGCACAACACTGGGCACCACAAAGGCAAGACATGGACAAGAGCGCGACGTATGTATCTGTCGTTGCAGTGGCATTGCAGCGGCTGTTGCGATTGCTCTGTCGCAGCCACAGCAACAGGCCGGCGCCACCATCCAAACCTAAACAGAATCCTGCAAGAGGGTTTGCCGTCAGCATCAGGCCTGCACCTGCAATGAAGCTTGCACATTCCACTTCCTTTGCTTTGCACCCTCTCTCTGTCTTGGAGCCGTTGCGGCAAATGCTTTCGGGGACGGTCGTTCCATCTGCGCTTCCCAGCCAGTAGGTTTCATCAGTTCCTTCAAAGCATATGCTGTGGAACAACTCAGGCGCTGAAGTCGGTCCTTCATCGCCTTCACCGAAGGGTCTTCAGCGTTTGGATGATCGTCCTCCTGGAAATGGCTAGGCTCAACCCCTGCAGCAAGCCTCTCAGGCTGTTCCTATGTTCCCATTGAAGACAGTAGTGGGTGCAATGCTGAATTAGGAACGCGTGACCCAGTTTTTACATTTTTTGCAACTGTTGTTGCTGCAGCAGATAATATCACGAAGGCTACTTTATCTGATCGCATGAACGAGCTGGAGCTCTGCAGTTAGAACACCTGCATGACGTATTGCTCTAAGGTTTCGCACTTGCTGGTCTTGAACTTGCACGAGTCATGCAAACCCGTGGGTCGTTTCTTCATCCCGTCACATCAAGTAAAGGCGCTTTGGAGAAGATTGGCAGCTCACCATCTACACTAGGGATCACACAACTGAACAACAAATCTGCGGTACTTTGATGCTGATGTCAAACCAATACAATGCCAAATGGTAATATGCATCCGCAGAAGCAGAAACCATGAAGCATCCAGCTATTCATGATCCACTCTGTGTGCGTCTAGTCTAGTCTTCAAACGGCAATCCTTCAATGGGGAAGAAACATGAGGTATTCAGTATGTGGTAGAAATATAAGCGGAAAGTTTCAGCTGTATTGTTTTGCTATCTACTAAAGGAAAGATTCAACTTGTGAAGAGAAATAAATTATTCCAGGCACAACGGGAAAAGGTGTCCTCTTTTGTGGCCCTGCTGGACTCTTCCTCAGCTTGCTTGGCCAGCATCACTTCCTGCACAAGACTTGCACTGCAAGGATACGGCTGCACAAGGACATTGACATCCTCTACTTGATGCATCTTGATGCAGAAAATGTATTGCTTCTGACGAAATGAAAGGGCGACTGACGAAAAGCTTCCAGGCCTGGCTGTTGGCTGCCTTCTCTGCCATTCTCTTCTCTTTTTGCAGCTTGAGGTAGGGTGCGACATAGTGTGTCTTGGCACATCAAAAAAACCACCGAAAGCGCAAACAGCCCATTTCGGGTGGACACAAACGCCTCATGACAAATGAACAATATCAGATTGTATTAGTAGTGCAAGTACGTCATATAATTCTAACAAGGGGTTGGGGCACCAAGTCAGACAGTCTTTACCACCAAGATTCAACCGGGTCAGAGCTCCACGGGGCGAAAAATGCTGTAAGTTTAAGAACTGTTCTGACCTGTTCCAATATGTTGTATATCTCAGCACCTGATTGAAGTGCACTCAAGTTTGTCCGACGTAGTCCTATGTACTATGATGTACTATGTATCTGTCTTGTAACATTTTCTTTGTACTGGGTTTTCTAGAGTTCCGAGCCGTGGAGCCTTTCACCTGCCCAGCTCAAAATTGGATACCTTGTCTTTATGAGTTGTCGTAGTGGTCGTAGTGGTGGTCAGTGTAACAGTCGCGCTCCAGTCTGTTCACATTTCTTCTCGTAATCTTTGATCCCTCTTAATCTTGCGCTAAAGTCTTTCCCTATGATCTCCGGCGGTTCCTCTCTCTTTCCCCCCCTCTTTCCCCCACTCTCTCCCTCCCTCCCTCCCTCCCTCCCTCTCCCCCTCTCTCTCTCTCTCTCTCTCTCTCTCTCTCTCGTTCTCGTGCCAAACTTGATAGGAAGCTAGACAAAAGTCTTTGTTCAAATGCATGCACAGCAGGAGCGAACCAGGGTTAATGTGGTTCTATCAGGTCTATCGAGCAAACTCTTTGTCATGATTGGAACCTGGCACAATGATTTCAGGATATAGAGCAATTACAAACAGGCTTCCAATTGAGCCAAGCCACCACAATGCCTTTCTTCATGTTGTAGTAGAAGGTTGGGTCCTCGAACAGTTACCTACCCTCTTGTGTAGTGTCTCCCTATTGTCACTATGACTGCAAATAGGAAAGCAAAACTATAAACCCGGCCAACAGAACTAGGAAACAAATCTGATACCATGTAACTGCATGGCAATTCACAGCCTAAGCAAATGGTGTCCTTCGAGCAGCCAATGGTCACGCCTTCCCATTCTCCCTTACCTTAGAAAAGTGTCTGCACTTCAGATACATCCATAATAGGCTGCAACAGCACTGCATTGCCACAAATCCTTACACTCACAAATAGCATTAATATGCATTAATAATTGACACAGGAAACTGCTCAACCACCATGAGGACCACAACCACAACTCGGCAACAGACATCCATTGAGCGGAGTGGCAGTCTTCGCTGCAATCGTCCATCGAACAAAGCGCTGATATAACGTCTGGGCTGCGCCGTGTTCAATCCCAGCCGTCCAAAAAAGTCAGGATTGACCGGTTCAATCATGTTGATAGCATCAATCAAGCCACTGATAGAACTTTTTTGAGCATGTATGCTGTTTTTTCCCAAAGTCAAAGGATCAATGCTCGTGGGACGTGCAAAATAAGCTCAGTCTCAAAAAGCTTACACTGTCTGTGTGCATAGTACATCATAGTACCAGTACCAACTCAATCAACTCGGCTCAAGCAGCCCTGTCCGCAGGTGGCAACGACTGTCATCTTTGCAACCAGGTCACCATTCAGGTGCCATGCCAGCAAACCCTCAAAGCCCAGGCCCAAGCGGAAAATGCAGTCATCACCTGAGCTGTGAGCACTCTGCTGTAGATGGGATAGAATCAACATGGATCAACTATATGTTCGAATCATTTCAGATCAACCAGCCATCCATCATAATGCAGGATATAGAGAAACTTCAGAGGCACCATTCGATAAGCCGCATGATGTCATGTTCTTCAAGTCTTTCCAAGCTCCGTAAGGCCAATAAGTCAGGTGGCACTTTGCAGCGGCATTCTTATTCTCTGCAATCTCCTTGCATTCAAATGTATCGGGCAAAAACACACTCGTTCCTTGGGGAGAGCAAACAAGCAAACAGCTCCTCCATGTCAACCACATCAATAAGATCGTCCTGGCTCTTCCACAAATCGAAAGTAAGTGAAAGCCAGGAGAGCTGTATCTCTATCGACTCTGTGAGGCATTGACGACACTGCCGGTCATGTCTTTGCACAGGGAGTCACAGCCTCCGAGGTTTTGGACAAGTCGGAGAGGGTCATCTCACTCAAGTCCTTAACAGTGCGGATCACCCAACTCGTAGATATCTTTGCTGAGGGGGATCAAATGCACCTCCGATGCTTAGTCGAGTCAGGGTTTGGAAAGTTCCAGAACGACAACGACGACCTGGCCCCACCACTAGCGAGAGATATGACTAATAAATGAAACTATGATAATTCTATGTATCTAAATGTGTTGTGATATCAAGGAATTTGAGACTCGAACCCTTGGACCAGGCTAGTCGCAGTTCAATTTACACCCCCAGAGCTCGCCCCAGAAGTCTCCTTCTCGTCTGTGTCGCTCATGTCTAGCGCATCATAAACAGAGTCGACCTCTCTACGAGGACGATCGCATCTGAACCACATTTTCTAGAAAGATTGGATCTTTGTCCCTTCATATGTGTCCACTTTGTGAGCTCAATTCTATGCAAATACAGCAGGATTCTTTCTCTGCATTATCGTTCAGCCATTCAAGCATCAACGTGACAGCTGGCAGATATAGCCTTAGACCAAAAATTTGGATGTGTGATGCAACTATAGTTGACACGATTTTGCTTCGCCGTTCAAAGATATTCTGAAAGCAGTGACAACTATTCCGTGACATCAAGACTTCTGGCCTTCAGCAAAGAAGACGCCTTGGTTGACACCAGCTTCGACGATAAGAAGCGGTTTGACTTCCACATTTGAACAATAAGCTAAAGCTGTGCACACTCTGGTCCATATGGCCCAACAGCCATCCCCAACGATTCAAGTCTCAATACTCTGAAGGCTTCTCCATAATCGGGCTTTGAACTAACTGCCATCAGATAGACATCGGCAAAATGCAGCGGTCCACGCCTTGGCTTGCTGTTTCTCAAAGATGAGCTCGACGTGCTGGTAAAAGAATTTACTTTTTTCCTGGTTGCAGAAGGTTCGTATGCTGTTGCGAACGGACAGCATGAATTGTATGCAAATGTGCCAAATGTCCTGCTTTCAGAAGTATTTATAAGTTAAGGTCGATCAGTAAGTAATGTAGCACTGAGTTTTGCCGGAATGAAAACTTTGCTTCCATACTGTTTAGCATCGTCACATGTGCCTTTGAACAACCGAACCATCGGCAATAGCCTTGCCCTGAAATATCTGAAATACGAAAATACCTTGAATGACTCCACCTGGACTTTGACTTGACTGACTTCTATTTGAGGCTTGCAGGGTGCACTACATTCTTGCTGAGCTGATGAGGTTTGAATACTTGGTTTCAACATATCTTTTAGTGTGTAGAAAAGTTTGTCTTTGTGTAGTCAAAGAACCCAAGGACTCTGCTGTACAAGCTAAACACTGTTCTCTGAGACGAAGCTTTTAAGTACAAGTAAGAACAAACAACCAACAGCAATTTGCGCAGGTTCTCAAGGAGTAGCGTTTCACCACAGTCGCCATCCCAGGATGCTTGGGTTCCCGGCCCTCTTGAAGGGCAGGACGTGAACCTGCAGATTCACTTCCGCTTGGCAGCGATTAGCCGGCGGTGTGCACAGTCGACAGGTCCAGAGGTCTATCCGTATGATCCAGCAACAAGTTCCGTGACTAAAGCTCCAGGTTGCCCTTTCAAATTAAAAACCAATAGAATATTAGACAGTGTCCACTGCAGTGTTGTTACTAGACTCCTCAAACCATTGATCAAACTCTTGTCAACAGCGCCCTTTAGGTGCTGCAAAAAAAAGAATCGTCTAACAGCACCCATTATTGTTTTTGTAAGAGCTCTGCCACCTTGATTTCCGTCTCTAGGGAACTTCCAATCTGATGCTAAAATCCAAGGGTGGAACTGTTTTTTGTCAAATCGCTGGGCGGCCTTGCATTTTGTACATTTCCTACCTTTAAAAAAATACATATCTCGCAGCAATTTTTTGGCGATCAATTGGATAATCAGTAGGAATCCAGAGGAATCCCAAGCATACTGCAGAATAGAAGGCATACAGTCAAGAAAAAAGAAACGTGCAAGCTACATTCCAGCATATTTCAGCACAGTATGTTCCCTGAACATCCAATATCATCCTATGTCCGTTTTGGAGAGCACCCGTTTGCTCAAGCAGAGTCCACGGGGCGCACTTTGCTGCCGCCGATGAAGTTGATGTTGCCAGACTTTGTGCCGCACTCGTGCCAGCCCATCAACTGGCAGCAAGGCTTCGGCTGGGTATGTTACACCAATGGTAGTGAAAGTCTGGTACCATTTGTTGACATGGTTTATGAATGTTTATAATACAAGTGGTCTTCATGACTTCTGGATCTACTTCCCTGGCCATCTGTTTCCGCGCAGAGATGATTGGTAAGGTGCGTGCTATGGAAAACAGTGGCGCGAGGGCCACAGGCTCCTCGGCCCATACTACAAAGGGAAGCCGCTCCAGAGCACCATCCCAGTCTGAACACCATTGAAATCTATAAGAATTGTGTACTGAGAACTGTTACTTTTCTGTATCCCATACATTACATTAAACTAGATTGCATTGCATTGCATTGCACTACACCACACTCACCACACTACACCACCACTCCACTGCACACCACACCACACTACACTACACTACACTTCATGACACTACATTGCATTGCAGTGCACTACACTTAACTAGATTACATTATCTTACATCACATTACATTACTAAACAATACATTGCATTCCATCACATTACATACAGAATGTGCAAGTATTTTTGTTCATACATAGAAATATAGATACCAGTATATAGATATGATTCATGATTGCAAGGCAGCGCAATAAGAAAATGCCTGGAGGGCAACCTTTTATGCAAATTCCCCTCAAATAATCCAAGTGCAAGGGTCATAATAGTCACCTGTTGTAACAACCGCCGCATCCCCTGGCCTTGAAGCGGCTCTGCTGTTTCACATCGACAGTTGCCATCAGCTTGGCAGAGTCAGGCACATCTGCATCCAGATTTTCGCCAAAGAAAGTCGAAGTATCTCGAAAATTTCAAATTTTGAAGAATTCAAAAAATGTGTGTGTGTATATATATATATATATTATATTATATTATATTATATATATATATATTATGTTTATCTATTCGTATTATATATACGTATATCCACCGACCCTTGCCCACAGCAAGGGGGAGCGCGTTAGAGAAGAGATTACTAATATCTTAATTACAAGCAGCAAGTGCCGACACAGAGTAGCAAGAGGAGAAAGAGAAGCAACAGGAAGCATAAACACTGGCCGTCGGAGGCAGGCTTTGGGAGCAGCCTGGCAGGATGCTACTTTTCTACAGGCTTCAGAAAGCAACGCTAGGCAGTGGCATATCGCCGTCGGAGGCGCGCTTGGGAGCAGCCTGCCATGGTGTTTTCCCGTTTCGGATGGGCAAAGGCTCCAACAGTGACTTTCCTAGATGCCTCAGAAACCAACCTTAAGCACTTGCATGTGGCCATCGGAAATACGGTTGGGAGCAGCCTGCCATGGTGTTTTCACGTTTCGGATGCGCCCGGCAAAGGTGCCAACTGCAGGCTCCAACAGCTACTTGTCTGGAGGATTCAGAAAGACCCATAAGGCACTCAAACACTTGCGAACTGACGGAGGGCTACATGTACATTCCCTCATACCATTTTTTTCAGATCTACATCTACATTGAATGTACAGACACTAGTATATTTTCATATCTTATCATTGCCGCTAGCAGGTCGTCCCCACTCGCCGCCCCACGGCCAAGGCGATGCCTCGCGGTTTTTAGGCTACTCTGCAAGTCGCCGCAAGCATTGCAGATCCAGCTACCGCAGATGCCGCCGATCCCCCCACAAATCCTTTAGCCTGGCTGCATTTTCACGTTTTACGGGTCAAAAATCCGCCCAATATGGAAAACAACAAGGCTTTCGGCTCGAAGGTCCATTTTGGGCACTTTTTGGTGAGTGTTTGACGTTTTTCTTGGCATATTCCAAAAGCCAAAACACTGTGCCTTTTGCATCAAAAAATTGTTTCTTGCAACATGCTGAAAAGCGTGGATACTAGTGTTTTGGCTAGGTGCTGTCCACAAAACACTGTAGCTACCGTTATTCTTGCTCCCAAGGTCAAAAAACCTCGTAAATACTGTGATGTTGGGCTCCTCACACGCCAAAAACATCGGTATTTACGTTGTCTTGTGTCCCACAGGCCTTCAAGAATTGGCAAATAGCAGCCAGGATGACAGTTGTTTGGGCCCCCAACAACAACAATAACAACAACAACAGCAACAACAACAGGAGCCCTTGGGATAGTTATGTATATACATACATACATACATTACATTACATTACATTACATTACATTACATTACATTACATACCATACCATACCATACCATACCATACCATACCATACCATACCATACCATTACATACATTACATACATTACATACATTACATACATTACATACATATACATACATATACATACATATACATACATATACATATACATACATATACATACATATACATACATATACATACATATACATACATGTACATACATATACATACATGGTGCAGTGTCGCTCGCCCGCCCCCCCCTCCCCCCGGGTGAGGGGGAAGGGTCTGATGTATGGTATGTATTGAACTCTTCTCCCTCCCCCCCCTGTGGATGTGCCCCCTCCCCCCCTGTGGTGTGGTGGGGGGCTGGTGGGGGTGGGGGGGTGGGTTGGGGGGGTATGTTCTTTCTATGATATATCATATATGCAGCTTTATATATATATATATACACATGGTATATATATAATATGTATGTGAAATATAAGATATATACATGTGATATGTATGATATATACATATACAATATGTATGACACATTTATATATATATATAATATGTATGACACACATACATATACATATGCTTGATATATCATGATATATAAACATATGAATATATACATATATATAACATATGTATTTTACATATATACATACATATATGATATACACATAAATGATATTGCAAAATATTTGATATATATATATATATATATATTATTGGTGGGGAGGGTTGATGGTACATATGATAAATATGGAGTATACACATCGCCTTTAGGTAGTATGTGGGTAGTTCCAGGTACGATATAGAAGCATGTGTGTGGTATATCAATAGTATGCAGGAACCATACATTAAACATATGCAGTGTTGTGGAGGTAAATGGGAAGTAGATACGTAGCATATATATATATATGTGGTTTTCGGTAGTACGGAGGTACTTTGAGGGAATGCATGCACTATGTAGGTCGTCCAAAAGGTAGCACATACCTAGTAAATGAAAGGCTGGAAGTCAGAAATGCTGCAAATACCTAGTAAATACGAGGCTGGAAGTCAGAAATGCTGCAAGTACCGCGTAAATACGAGGTGGACCTCAGAAATGCTGCAAATACGGAGTAAATACGAAGGGTGGACCTCAGAAATGCTGCAAATAGCTTGCCAAATAGAACGGGTGGGGATGCTACCTGGGGACCCCCCCCCCCGGGGGGGGGGGGGGGGGGGCAGCAAAAAGGGACAAGGAAACCAAAAAAAAAACACAAAAAAAAAAAAATAAAAAAAAAAAAAAAAAAAAAAAAAAAAAAAAAAAAAAAAAAAAAAAAAAAAAAAAAAAAAAAAAAAAAAAAAAAAAANCATATACATACATATACATACATATACATACATATACATACATATACATACATATACATACATATACATACATATACATACATATATATACATATACATGCACATACACCCATATACATACACCCATATACATACATATACATACATATACATACATATACATTCATATACATACATATACATACATATACATACATATTATACATACATATACATACATATACATACATATACAAACATATACAAACATATACATACATATACATACATATACATACATTTACATACATATACATACATATACATACATATAACATATACATACATATACATACATACACATTACATTACATTACATTACATTACATTACATTACATTACATTACATTACATTGCATTGCATTACATTACATTACATTACATTACATTACATACATACCTACATACCTACATACCTACCTACCTACATACCTACCTACCTACCTATATACCTACATACCTACATACCTACATACCTACATACCTACCTACATACCTACATACCTACATACCTACATACCTACCTACCTACATACCTACCTACCTACCTACATACATACATACACACACAGACAGACAGACAGACACAGATACACAGATACACAGATACACAGATACACATATACACATATACACATATACACATATAGACATATACACTATTACATATACAGATATCTATATGGATATCGAATCCGAAAATGGATCCAAATCTCACTCACTCCTTCACTCGCTCGCTCACTCACTCACCGACTCAGTCATACACTGGACGGCACGTGGGCAAATTAGTTGGGTCACAGAACGTTTCCAAACAAGGAGGTCTTGCACAAGCCTGGTGACTGTACTGTGATCTCCGACAAAATGAATCAAACTAATGACATATAACTGTATACGTGCAAATAATTTAAGTCTATATCGCTAATAGTTTGGTCAATTCCTCTTTGCAGTGTTTCAGAGATGTTGTGTTTGTACAAATTTCACAGAAATTCTGCACGTTTCTGCACGTTTCTGCACGTTTCACAGAAGTTGTCATTGTTTCACAATCCCTCTACTGTAATAACGTCTGTGTTCAACTGCTGTGGAACCGACGCTCCACAATATTTACGAATTCGTAAACATACTAATATATAGTTTTATATATATATATATATGTATGATATATGCATATGTATACATATATATATATATATTATGTATGTACATTTAATTCAGAGATGCATATCGAAAGTACAACGCAGTCAAGCGGCTAAAAGTCAGCAAAATTGAGGGGACTTAAACAAACTATCCCGTTCTATGAAGTTCTATGTTACAAATATGTATATATATACATTGTACTATATCATAAACATAAACGACGTACGAAAGTTGGTGATAACACCTGCTCGGACACAGTTTGGGGATGGCGGGCCTTGCAGCGTCGCATCCACGAGCTGCACTTTTGCGTAGGAAGATCTTCAGGCACGAATTGACAAAGGCAAGCTGCACAGTACAGCCAGATCAGCCCGGTGCATGATGAAAATTTGTCGAAAGATGCCGAAAGATGTGAAGACAGCACCTGCCCTTGTCAAATTAACTAAAATCAACCAAAGCTTTCAACTTTAGCAAACAACTTTGGCACAACTCGAGCAAAGTGGCGTGGTAAAGTTCTTCTCGATTTTTTGATAGAAGTGCGAGGGGACATTGGTGTCTCGGATGATGACTGTCCTGACCAGCCAAGAATGGCCAAGAATGGTAATGTTTCTGGGACTTCCGAATCTGAGATCCCAAAAGGGATCCCAACCCAACGACAAAGAATAATTTGCTGGTTTGAATTGCTTCAAAGACAAATGCCGGTCACTTTTCTTTACATCCCGTCCGATGGAAAAAGATCAGTTGCCAAATTCACTCGCTTGCAATTTCCAAGCTTCAAGACTCTGTCAGGGCTGCCAAACATGGCACCTCGGGAAAAAAAAAACTAATCACTTCTGGAGGCTCTGGAGTCACTTCAGCTACGCTTGCATAGCTTTAGTGCAGCCAATAGCACAACTGGCAGCATACTTGATCTCAACGATCATTTTCATTGAGGTGCCTGACCAGCCATCATTCTCTACAGAAAGTTTGAAGCTGCCCCTCAAGATTGACCACCCCAACCTTCGATCAAAAGCGATTCCTCGATGAAATCAAATGGAATCAACGTGAGACATGATGTGCATACTCAAAATTCCATTTCCAAATTCTGATGAACTTCTGCAATCCAGACCTTCACGACAGGTTTTCTGAGAGTCTAAGAAACTACTGTAAAAATAGTGAATCATGATTTATGTATATACATATATATATATACATACATATACATAAATACATATATACATATATACATATATACATATATACATATATACATATATACATATATACATATATACATATATACATATATACATATATACATATATACATATATACATATATACATATATACATACATACATACATATACATACACATACAAATATACATATACATATACATATACATATACATATACATATACATATACATATACATATACATATACATATACATATCATATACATATACACATACACATACATATACATATACATATACATATACATATACATATACATATACATATACATATTCATATTCATATTCATATTCATATTCATATTCATATTCATATTCATATTCATATTCATATATATATACATATACATATATACATATATATATATACATATGTATATATACATATGTATATATATATATATACATTATATATATATACATATATATATATATACATATAGTTATATATATATATATGTATATACATTCATTTCGTTCCAGGTGTTCAAAAGTCGAGACTGGTCCGCATTTGTGTGTGTGTGTGTCTGTGAGTGGCTGCAGCATCTCCTGCGATTCTGTCCTATCAAATTCCAGACGAGGCCAGCCGAATCAATTTGGCCACACTGGTCACCTCTGACTAGGCCCGCACGCCTCTTTCTGAATCCTGGCAGGAAAGAAGCAACGGGAAGAAAAGTGAATCCCTGACAGGAACATATTGAACATGTAATTTCACGAGGCCATTGTGATCTCAAATCGTTTCAAAATAAAAATTATCCTCATCCTCATCATGTCAAGACTGGTCTGACGACTCATAAGTCTGTAGCTCAACTCTGCCGGCAAAACCATATCGAGAAGCTGGGACTCCTGCACCAAAGAAAGAAACACCATTGTGCTCAAGAAATAACAGTCAACTGCCTACGACCTAGGACTGCATGGAGAGCACGGCGGCAGCAGCACTGGCAGAACATACATGCATCTATTTATAATACATATATATACATAGATATATATATATATACAGTGTGACGTGTATACACGCAAAAGCATTGTCCGCAGAGCAGTCTCCATATAAATAATGAAAAGAGAATAAAAATCGCACTTATCCCAACAAGAAGAGGTTCCAAGCTTGATTCGAATTCTAAGACAAATATACCTGTGTATGTATGTGTGTCAATATATAAATATATTTACATGTACATAAATGTATATATAGATATGTCTATAAATATACATTTATATACACATATGTATATACATACATAAATATATATATATACATATATATAAATATATACATATATGTATATACATATATATATATATATATGTATATACATTTAAACATATATATATATATATGTATATACATTTATATATACATATATATATATATATATACATACATATATATATATATATGCATATATCTTTACATATATATACATATCTATATATATATATACATATATGTGTAAACAAATAAGTGCATATATATACACCTATATATATAAAATAATCTATATACATTTATAAATGTCTATATATATTCATATAAATACATATCTATAAGTATTTACCTATATATGTATACAAATAAGTGCATATATACATATGTATGTACATAAATATTTTTACAGATATACATGTCTATATATATATATATAGACATAAATATACATATATATATATACATATATATATATATATACGTCTATCTTGATATATATATATATATGTATATTATATATATATATGTATATATATATATACAAATAAGTACATGAATATATATATATATATATAAGATCTCGCACTTGGCTCCACTTTTCCTTGCTCAGCTCTGTTTGTTACCTGTACACAACTTTCAGAGACGATTGCAGTGATGCAGCCATGTCTCGATGAAAGGGCCACTTGTATCCATCTATCCCGCTATGTCCTTGTAACTTTTCTACGCCATACTAAAAACCACACCGAAGTCGGGATACCAGCGTTTTGAAACTCTTCAGCACCCCGCAGAGCAGGGAGAAAAATTCAGCCAGCCCATAATTTTTTGGCTGAGAAGTTGCAGGAACGATGGCAAGGTATTGAAATGATGTCACCTCTTGGATATACACTTCCATAACGCGGTGGTTCACCCACCGACCACGTCTGCGGCAAAGTTCTGAACCTTCAGTCTGTTGTAATAACCAAGCTGCTCCTCCTGGCCGGAGTGGTCCTAAATCCAATGTCTCACCATTCATCTTGACATTTTCCAAACCAAGTTCAGCAAGAAGCAACTTAAAGCGGCTACGTAGTGTTTGGCCTGAGCGAGGCCACAGCCTCTGTCCTGGATGAAGATGAGAAAACGCAAGATGTACCACTCTCAACAGGTCAGGAATGTCGGGCTTTGATGATTGGTGGCGTGCTGCAGTGAACCTGGTCTTCGGCTCTTTAAGGGAAAGTAGGGTAAACTGATTCGCATAGCAGGTGTCGCATGGTAACAGCAAGTCCTTTCTTGTCGCTTGAAGAAACTCGCCAACTCGCAGCATGGATCCCCATGTTACCGCCAGCATACCTGCCACATCAGCCCAGCCCCAAACCAAGCAGATAGAGATAAGGGAAAGTAACACTTGCCACGGCATAGCCAAATGATGAACCGATGGTTCATCCCTCACCCAAGCAAACGCCAAATTCCAAGCTTCTTGGAGCTGTAGTCGAATTGCAGGTCGCTTTGAAGCCATTGAATTTATCGTTTCTGCATAATGGTTGTAAAGTCTACCAGCAGCATATAGGGCCCTTCCATACTGAACCAAAACTCGGTTCAGCTCATCTATCCTATGATAATGGTCATCCAACAAGACTGACAGCGAAATTCCAAGTGTTGAAAGCCACTGCTCGAAAAGTGTAAAATAAGAGCTTCTCTGCTGACTCGTCCCAGGTAGAACAGGCCTACCTTCCTGCAATGGTGGACGCAAATCTCTCTGTCGTTGCCTGAAAATATCTCCAGGATTTCGAGGAAACAATATGCCATGGCATCCGACGCTACCACTAACTAAGGCTACAAAAATCCAAAACCTACAAGGCCAACAGCAGCTGGTTTGGAAAGGGCCTTCGCCTGGGTAGCCCAACGTGGAATCAAAGTCCAAGGAGGAATGTTCAGACGCAGAAATCCAAGAATCGACAGAGGAAGAACCCGTGCAAAGTCCAAAAGGGAATGCAGGCACACGATAGGAGGAACGGTCAGACAGATGGGTGAGTTGAGGGCCTAACACATGAAGGACAAGCCTGATCCAGTTAGAGGCCCACCGCTTAAGACGTGGAAGACAAGCAGACGGAACAAGTCCAAGCGATCCCAAGCGGTCAAATTCAAGCCCGGGATGGAGGCACGCAAAGGGACATCACGGGTAGGATCGTCAGCTGGATTATGACGCGTGGGGACAAAGCCAAATACCAGATACAGACCACCCACCACAGAGAGAGAAGCAAGCCTGGCCAAGATTCCGGAAAGGGCCCTCGAAGAGGACCTAATGTTTGAGGCAGCACACCCTAATCACGTTAGAATCCACCAATATGACCACTCGAAGGCTGACCCCATTTCGCACAAGTCTTTCAACCAAGCGGACCACTGAAGAAAGCTCCAGAATATTAACATGTGAAGAGACCTTGAAAGTCCACACGGAAATGGTTTGCCAGTGCTGGGCTAAGGCAAGCTCATTGATGAGTTGATTTTCCAGACCATCAACCGAAACATCGTGCAGGTCCTTTTCAAACGCACCAAATGTACGAGCGCCCTCTGCGAAAAATGAAGCAAAGGCCATTGAGAGACCTTCTACATAAGTGGCCGACTTTTTGGTGAGAGACCCTTCAATCTGAACATGCTTATGATCTCCTGTGCATCTTTTGGAGATGGGTGCAACATTTGCCCGTGCGCACAAGAAAGCAAAAGACTTCAGATGAGCTGAGCCATAGGCACAAGAATCACATCTCACCAGCTCAACACCTTCAAGAGATGCTACCAGCTCCCACGCCGGCAAGAACTTAATCTTTGAAGTCCAAGGATTTTCGACAATTCCAACAACTCCACATCTGAAGCAAGCACGTAGGATCTGGACGGCCCCATGACCAAGCAAAGTGCCTAGATATGTTTCCGCTTCTGTTGGCTGAAACCCAAAAGGACAGAGACGTGATCTCAATGCAGGTCTCCTCATTATACTGAAGGTCGTACATGGTGATTCGATCATTACTCCTTTAACATACCGGTGCTGGATAAGGTGAAGGATCCACTCCAAAACATGAACCTTCGAAACGTCAAGCTCCGCATCAAAGGAAATGTCAACAGGGCACCCAACTGACAAACCCAAGCTTGCCACACAGGCAGTGACCAAGGCCGAACCCGCAAAAATCTCGGTGAAGTCAAAGCGAAAAGCCAAAGGCCTTTTAACTGTCTCGGTTTTTGGAAAGCCCATCTCTTCCAAATCCATGCGACGTGCCATGACCGATTGGGCAGGCGTCAGCAGCTTTGAATAACCTCCTTTCGAATGGCAACACCTCCAATGACATTCGGCCATATCCTTGCTGATGGGACTACTGACAATGGCACCCTTATAGCAAAAAGCCGACTGGAGTATGCTGCAGCAATGTCTGAAGTACACAAAGGGGCCAACACACTAAGCAGCGTCAGCTCGTTTGCAACTGCACGTGTCAATGGCAGGAGTTTTGGATTGCTCGCCTCGAACTTTGACAACTCTACCACATGAAAGGCTTTTTGCAAAACTGACATCAAAGGTCTACGGAACATCAGTACTGAGGTCCATCCACCTAACACACACACACAAGTGCAAAGAGTCAGTGGTGTGAGTTAGCAGTTAGCTGGCAGATTTGGAGAGAAATCCAAGAAAGGGCAGGCGTTTTTCCGCAGGCGCTGAAACGAGCACATGACCTCTATCTTGGCAGTTGGACGAAGCATTCACTGAGGCGCCAATGACCTTGGCCTTCTGCACACCAGAGATGTCCTTGTCATCAGAGCAGAAACATCATACCTCGCATACACCTCTTTGCTTCTCTTCAAGCAGTCCATGTCTGGCCCTGGCACAAGAAGACCTTTGGGAACTTTTGAGATTGCAAAATAGTCATCGATGACCAACCCTTCACAGAGCCTATCACCAAAGAAAGGTCTACTAGAGACCACCCTCGAGGCTTCATCTAAAAGACCGCAGCTCTTTAGTAGGTTTTCATGTGCGCACGTAGCAATCTCAACGCCTGCATGATCTCCGTGAAATATGCTGGCAAAACTTACCATGCCTGTGCCATCCTCGCAGTGTCTAAACTTCTGCCGTTCTGAAAAGCTCAGCTGGTCACCACGCAAGGATCTTGGAGCCTTCTTTGCTTTACGTTCTTCCACAAAAGCTTCAAAAGCCTGGGTTTCCCGCAGCAAACTCAAAGAGATCCTAGGTCCTACGGTGTTGGACAACATCCGGTTCTTTGAGGTCTTGAACTGATGGTAAAAATCATGGCGATCAGTGCAAACTATGGATAGAGTCTCAAGCAGTGGGTCAACATGAATATCCACAAGATCTGCTCCTGTTGGAAGGTTTGATGAAGGGCCAATCACCCTACTTTCCACTGCATTGCGTCCTCTTCGATCACCAATCTGTCGATCAATCTCCAAGTTCTTCAAGCAGCTAAAGACCCTTACAAATTCATGACGTCTTTCATACTGAAGGTCAACATCATGTATGTGCAAAAGGCCACGTGCATCCCAGACTTTGGCAAGAGAAACAACTTCTTCCAAAGGATCTAATTTCTGAGTAGCTTCCAGGAACGCGATCCAACAAAAGTCCATCTGGATATAGATATGCCATGCACAATTCCGGACTCAAAAAGTCTGTCGCATCAAACTGACCTCTTCCAGACAGCTTCAAGCGAGCGGGAGGCATTCAGAGGCTTGTAGGGTTCAAGTTCCAAGGTAACTTCATGGCCTGGGAAAGTCCTATCATAAGCACTAGCACCTACTCCCAACTTGGTGACAGCTTCGGAAAGTTCCGACAACCTAGCTACAAGCTGATGAAATTTTCGACCACTCTGAAGGACCTCAAATTCCTCTTGAGGGCCGTCGGCCAGCATAAGGCTCACCAACCTGCGGTACAAACGCAATTGGCTGGCTGATGGTACCCTCTCCAGAAGCTCAGTGGAAACAAAGCTGCTGCCATTCCACCAAAAGTTCAAAGCCATTACCATGACATGCAAAGCACAGCGGTGGTGCAAGCGTCTTCTTTTGGAGCTAGACAGACCTGGAGGCAACTTCGCAAAAATCCCTGGATAGGGGACTGGCAAAGGAAAAGCTGGCGACACTTGGCTTCGGGACAGATGCAATGTCGCAAGGAGAAAAGCAGCAAAAGGGGTCCTAGTGCGGAGAACAGACACCACCAAAAATGAGCACCATTTGTCAAAGCTGAGGGAGCCCACAGTGATGCCTGGCGAAGGCTTGTCTGCATTGTGCTTTTGAGAAAATCCACAGGCTTTGCACAGACCCTCACGGCAAGCTTTCACCCCACACCTAGAACATTTACGGGGATTACTCCCATTAAAAGTCCACCTTTAATTAAATGGGGATTGTCAGGAGGGGAAGGTTTAAACATCTCCTGAACTGGCGCATGAGGAAATCCACCTACGCCTCTGCATTTGCTTTTGCTTTTGGCTTCTTTGGAAACCTCGGTTTTCTGCGAGGCGAGGCTTCCTGATCCGGTTCTGCTGGAGCTGCTGCAGTGCTGGGCAAAGGGGCAGCCTTTGCTGCCTTCTTCGCTGTCTCAGTTTTCTTTGTCGAGGGGACTAGAGGACCAAAGGGCTTTGTGATGGACCAAAGCCGAAGGCCTTTCGTGGAATACCTGCAAAGGAGGCTCTTTCATGAGCGTCAGCATATAGGCAAGCGTCCAGTCTCCACGATCCACCACACTTTGTTCGACAGCCACCAACAGAAGAGCCAATGTTTCTTTGGTCATCCTGAAGTCGCCGCTGGTTGCGGCGTCTATGGCATGCCCAAGGACACAAGCCACAAGCCCCATTTCTCTTTGAGATCTGAAGCCCCCTTGTCGTTCCAGGTACTGCAAAACCGAGATGCCCACAAGCTCTTGCTCTGTCTGGGGGACTACCTTGGCTGGGACCGAAGAAACCCTTTTTGGTCCAACTTCGATTTTCACTGTTCCTCTTCTTGAAGAAGTTGAGGACGAGAATGGTGCTTTGTCCACTGTTGCACTTGGCCTTGACGGCCCTGTACTTGTGATTGATGTTTTGGACGACATTTTGTCGATCTGTAGGGAATACGATCCAGTGACGGATAGCTCTGCCAGTATCCTTGGGTTTTCATTTGTTGGCGTCTTTTTTGAAGCTTCCAGCGGTCTCGTCAGGTTTGCTGAATCCCAGTGGTCTGTCCCAGACGGCAGTATCAAAGGCGCTCAACCCGCCAGGACTGCAACCGGCGGTGGGGTTGTTGCATCATTTGCAGAAAGTAGCAGCTGTTGCCACTGGCTAGATCGCTCTGCATACGCTCTCTTCTGTGCACGCCTTTTGTGGTACTGGATGAAGCTCCGGTGGCTGTCAGATCGATCAACACATCGGTGGACTGAGAGGCCAGGTGGGCTACTAATGCTGTGATCTCGCTGCTTTGTCGCGCAATGGCTGCCATGATGCCTCCAGACTCTTCGGCTGGGGGCTGCTCGTCCTGACCCGCATCGCCTGCAGACGTGTTCAGCGGCACAGCTTTCACCCTGGGTGGAGATCCGACAGCCAAGGCAGCAGCTCTTGGACCCTTGCAGCATCAGACACGATTGCCTGGAATTCCAGTGATCTCTCAGTTGTGGAAAGTGGTGGAAGAGGCAGGACCAGACTTCATCGGTGAGCCTTTTCGGTCAGTTGAGAGTGGCCCAGGTCCTGTGCCAGTCCTTTGTGAAGATCAAGCTGATTTTATCTGCTCTGATTCAGCTGAGGCTCATAGCCGCATTCAGTTGGCCTAACGCTGCTGGTTTTTGGGCCCGATCTGCTGTGGAGTGTTTGTGGAGCAGTATTCTCCCCCAGTCATCTCTGAGCCTGCTGTGCACTTCATTGTGCTCTGAGCTTTCCTGCTGGGCTTGTCGCTTGTGGATTTGCCACCGAGACTGAACTTGAGATCTTTTGCCAAGGTGCGCGCATCGCTGTGCCTCCTTGCTTTGAACCATGCTGAGCAAAGATGCTATCAGACCAGCAAGCCAGGGTGAGCCAACATTGCTGGTGTTGACAGTTCCAACCATCCACTCAGCCGTTGGAGATGAGGTAGATGTTTATGCATTGCCCCTTGAGTTCCGTAGAGGGGGTCTGCTGTTTGCACTTCCGCATGATATTCTAGTTCAGGAAACACGTGATGCTGGCGAGGAAGGACACCTGCTCAACCCTACTCTGCAACTCTGCCAATTGTTCAAGCCTTATGATGAGCTCTCTGACCTGCGTCGCAGGGAAAGGGCTGCTCATTCAAGGCAACGTTACCAACAATTCAAGCCTTCTGATGAGCTCTCTGACCTGCGTAGCAGGGAAAGGGATGCTCACTCAAGGTAACGATTCAAACGAGACCGTGAGGCAGGACGGGAAGTCCGGGCGTGAAAACGCGGAAACAAATCAGCACGGAAAATCCAGGCAGAGAGAAGGCACAGGCACAGAGACAGGGCACCACAGAAGCCCAAGATGAGACCGATCAAAAGCCAAGGGCTGAAGTGCCACAGTGAAATGGACAGGACGTAAGACGACTGACCTCACCAGCAACTGCTAGTCAACCCCACAATCTATCTAAATCTAGGAACATGCAGGACTTGAGCAGCAAGTTGCAATGGACCATGAACTCGAACTTAACCACCATACATATATATATATATATATATATATGCATATGTATTTAAAAAAAAAAAGATGCTGCTGTTTCCATTACATTTTTCGATCTCTGCAAGAAGGGTTTCCAGTCTCGAACTCTCCACCCCAACGACTTTCCACCCTCCATAGGTCAACTGCCCAGCCTCCTTGTTTTGGTGACCATCACGAACCGCCAGCACCAAAGGTGCCAGAACTATGAAAAATGAGCGCCACATTGACCTCCTTGGCCGATCAAACTAAAATTTTGACTTTCCCTCTAGAAATCTATTTGATCAGTTTCATATTTTCTATCTTTGCTGGAAATGAGTTCCGGAATCTCATTGGCAAGAATCGACCATAGTATTGGCCAGTTGGGGTTCGCAAGAGACGCGCACCAGACGAGTCTGAACAGAGTTCCAAACATGGCCTGAATATTCGCTTTCAGTGAAATGCATTTAGCAATCCATGGATCTGGACTTGGCATGCCAAGGCTCAATCCGACAAGTGAACAAGCAACGAAACTGGTGGACGTTGGAATAATTTGGGCGGCCCGCTTTGGACCCAAACTGCGGAATTTCAGGAAATCTGTATCGACCCAAAAGTAGTTATTCAATCCCATCTCTTACCATAAATGTGTTCGAAATGTTGTGAACCCTAGACTGGAAAAAATTCAACAATTCAGTGTTTCAGTGTCTTGATTGAAAAAAGGCCGGAATATGGTTAAAAATGATTCCATATTGGATGCAAGTTCTGCCTTTTCAAGTTCTGACAGCGATGACTGTTTTGGAAAACTGGGTTTGTGGCTGTGCCCAGCAGGAAAAACTCCAGCGGACTCCACTAAAAGATTTGCCTGTCAATACATGTCAACGTAAGACGCCGCTTCACTGTGTTGCATCGTGTGCTGCTTTGTCTTCAAAACCAATCACAATGTTCTGACATATGACAACACCAAGGAACAATTATGCGGCGACATTGTCTGATCAAGCGTATTGAATCTGCCTCATATGCCACATAATTTGGACATCAAAATGAATAACTATAACTATATATATAATATTATATAATTATATATATATTATATATAGTTTTTTCCCTTTGGGTTCTGAAGACGACCAATGGAAAGTGAAACTTTTGTCACTGGTGCAACGATTCCCAAGATTCTCACCAGGCCTCGTTTTGTAAATCTGGTGGTTCACAGCAATATGCTGCCTCAGTTCGAAAGCAATGCAACCAGTCTTTTTGGTCGATGAATGAAATATAAAAACAAATTCACTGTTTTTACATGAGGATCACACTCCCATGGCAATGCATAGTCGTTTGCAAACGGCACCAAGTTCGAATGTTGCGACTGTGCCTGCTCTTTGTTTGTATGTATTGTTGGTTGCTGATTGACTTTTGATGTTACCCTCAAGAATCGAACAGTCGCAACAGCATTGTGCAACATTGTGCATTATGTTGTATTGTATGACGAAATATGTGGGTTGATCGTTTGATCCAACACTGCTTCCACCATGCCACCAGCAATGCACAAAACACGTGAATCACAATGTCTTGATTTCTGAACCACTGCGATACCATCTGCACTTCCATTTTCAACCAACAAGTGCCATAACAAACAAAATGTCCATGTTAAAAACATCAAAAAATACGAACATGGATGAATACAACATTTGTGCGTCGGATCCATTTATGCATTGATTTTCAACATGCCTTCGGGGAAGGGAAGGGAGATAGAGTTGGGACGCAGAAAGTACCGGTACTGTAAATATGCAAAGATTTTTTCCATTCAAAGTTGTTTTTGTGGCTGGAAACATTTTGAAATAACGTTTGCATCGCATCTGTGCAGTTGCTGCTCGTGAAAAGTTGAAATCTGCAGAAGCACGAAGCGTGTGAGTGTTGTCATGGATGATTTCGATGTGAAACCCATGCGGGTTCATGCATATTGCAACTTGGAAGTCGCAAAAAACTTGCCTTGGCCCATGCATTGGGAAGAATTGTGGGGTATTTTTTTGTTCGAAAACTGTGGCGCAAAGAAATTGCGGAGTTGTTCGTTTAATTTTGAAATGCCGGGATCCCCCGAGTTCTACAAGGACTTACATTTGAAGCTATAGGGCTACGATATGAAACATAACATTTCCTCTGGGACATGTTGACATCTGCAAGTGTCATGTTTCTCAACGACAATTGTTTTGTCTAATCTTGATTGACACAGATGGTTGTATTCACCCATCTGAGAGCTGCTGCAGGTCAAATGTGAAAAACATGTGGAAACAGAACAAGCTGAATTGATGAAAACCGATAGGAAAACACAAGGGAATTTATTGACCTGACATGAGAGTCCACTTGGTGGAATCAAAGGTGACATATCGGATGTGCACATGACGAATATGCGGGTCTATGCAACTCTATGCAAGGTCGGATGCATGTGCCAAGGATTGGCAAGGTCGGATGCAAAGTGGAACGAGCTGAAGGAATGGTCATTTGGGGACCATCGGATGCATGAGACCTAGACGACTGATCCGCGTGCTCAAGAATTAGAGATGACATTGTCCCAGGTTGTGGGGGGGAGGGAAAACAAAAATAAGCAACAAGTTACAAATGTAAGTCCTTGAGCCAAAATGTGATGGGATTCAAAGTAGTCACATGTAAAACAAAATGAACAAGTACATT
>BGPT01001327.1:145660-165551 GCA_003297045.1 Symbiodinium sp. clade C Y103
ACCGCATTGCATTTTTTCATCTGCTGGAATTTGTCTTTGAATCTCATAGACAATTGTTTTGTCTAATCTTGATTGACACAGATGGTTGTATTCACCCATTTAGATCCTATCTGTGGAAATCAAGAACGCTATCACAACGCCCAATTATATCGTGGTCTTGATGTTCCAGCAGATTAAATTGGCAATGGTAGATCCCAGAGCAAGTGAGCATTAGGGGGATATTTGGTGCATTTGAGACATGGTTCCCATAAGTCTCGTAAAGTGAAACGAATCCTAGATTCAGCGGAAAAAACGTGAGGAATTGGATTGTCAAAGGACCAACGGCTCAGGTCATCAGCTATGACATTAGATTCACCTGGGATGTGAGAAATATCAAGCTCTATGCCAGTTTTGGTAGCCAGGGTTGCAAGGATCTCAACGAAAAAACACAAAGGTTGTGTCGTGGTGAACATCTTGTTTGCGACGGATTCAGCACCGGAGTTGTCGCTAAGGGACTTCAGGCAAATAGGAATGCGAAAACCTGGATAAAAAGAAGCTGCAAGCCATACCAATCCGATCTGTGCCAAAGTCTCAAAAGCAGAAATACTCTTTTGCATTGATGGATCTAAAGAAAAGGGTAGAAAATCAAAATCTGAATGATAAAATTTCTCTGAGAACCACAGGGTGCGACCTGAAGGATGTTGGATCAATCCACCTAACTGGGTGGAATTTCCCGAAGCACAGGCATCGGCAGCTGCATATCCTGACCAAATTGGTTTCGGACACAATGATCGAGTAGGAGTGATGGTGGATATCCAAGATTGGAACAGTTTCAGAATTCGAACGGAATCTGCACGAACTGTACGGCGGGATGACCCCGGGTCTTTCAATCGGAGCCAAATTCTCCGATCTGTGGAAATATGAAGGGTGGCCAAATCATTTTTGTTATTCACTGATTGATGGCGAACCGCCAAAAGGGTACTACCCATAGGAATGGCAGAATGTGGTGGTCGAGTAATGAACACCAGCGCATCTGATAAATGGTCTTGCAATGTTGGCCATGCACCAGCATCAATTGAAAAGTGTGTTGCAGGAATGGTATATAAATCTTGATAAAGATGATGAATCCAAATGCGCATCAACGGAAAAATTTGTGTAATCCACATCAACAGACCAATGAGCTTCTCCAAGGATTTGCGGGTGGTTTTTGAAGATCGAAGCATCTCTTTCAAATATGTCAGCAGCTTATCAATCTTCTGTGGCGGAATGCTGATGGTACCTGCACGAAAATTGATCAACCAACCAATCCACTGAATGCGAGCCCCAAGTTCCGATTTTTTCCAACTAATGGGAACCTGGGTGATTTGACAGAAAACAGAAAGCATCGTAGCCATCAGAGGCATCATAGTCGCATCCATGAAGAAAATGAAATCATCCACGTATAGCATACCACAATGGCTGAACCAGATCAACCCATGAAAGGTGCGAAGAAGCCAACCGCCCACTCTGCTCCACCAGGAAGCACTGAATGTAGCACCGAAGGGGGTGACATAGTAGAAATAAATATCATTATCCAGGGTAAAACCGACCAATCCCCTTTCGTCAGGGTGCAGGACAATCCTTTTGTGTGCACTCTTCACATCAAGCGAAAAACCGGACATCAGTTGATTGGAACCTCGCAAAGGGAAAGACCTGATGAGCTCCTTGGCTGTGGGAAGGGTACTCTTCTCCGGAATGACACACCTCCCATTAAGGCCACATATTGAAGAGTCAACAACAAGTCTAGGAGGGCGAGAATCGCTCGTGGCTATACCAAGTTTTCCAATTGAGACTCCCAACGGAAAGTCTTGCTGGGCTTGCTCCAATGTTCCCGGGTACTTGAACACAAAGCCTTTAGAAACCTCATCAGCCACCAACTCACGGGTCAAGGGAAGGTCTTGCTCGGCACTATGCCAATTAGAAAGGTGCACGGACAAAGGGGTACTCGGAAGAGGTTCTTGAGGCTTAGTGGGAAAAATACCCGATGCTGGAATGGGCGGTCCAAAACCCGTGCGCACCCCTTCTAACAATGAAGGAAACAAGGTGACATCTGGATCCCGCATGATCTGATGCAAGGCGGCCAAAATCTCTAAATGCATTGGCTGATGATCGCGAACACTCCAATCCGGGTGAATGTCATGACTGCGCAGGAAGGCCTCCAGGTCTTGCACAAAAGGGATCAATTGTTCTCTCGAAAAAGGTGGATCTGGTGAACCGGATTGAATATGAGCTATCAACATCTTATCCATTCTCAGTGAAATGATGCGATCAAGCCATGATTTCCGTAAAGTCGCAAAAACATCTGGAGTTATTCGGTCTGGTCGACTCCAATCCGGCTGAGATGTAAGGCCGCCACCATCGACTTGTGAAAAAGGAAAATCTGTCAGCTGCTTAACCGGAAGGAGCAAAGGGAGTTCCTTCCAACTAATGTCTTTACTGCCATTAGTCAAAAGTGGACCTACTAGGTCAGCAAATTGTTCGGCCAGTGCCGCTGGATAGCATGCCGTACTACGGCTCACAAATTGACCCCACTCATCACGAATTCCTTGAATAGAATCATGAGAACCAGGAGGGTGGTGACATACGCCGCCCAAAACATTGAGGGAGTGCATGCTGCTGGCAAACATCCAAGTTTTATATATGTTCCAATCATATTTGCAAGCAGGGATGCAAATACAGGCAGCGCAAATGGCCAATAAAAACTGTTGTGTCATAGGCTCAAGCCAACTCATCGCATTCGCAGGTTGTTCGAGGTGAACGTGTCCACCCGCCTGGAAAATTAAGGAAAGGCACAGCAGGCAACGAAATAACATTTGGTGACTGGATTGAATGCGCAATTGTTCTGCATGTGTCAGGTTGGGGATACCATTAAGAAATTCTGGGGTCCGAATGGCCCTTGGTCCAGTATCTGCTTTGAGCTTGATGCGACTGTAATCGTTGCACGATGGGCTGGCAGCCCCGTATCCCACCTGACCGCTCGAAGCCAAACGCAGCAATGACTCAAATGCTCCATTGTCTAATAAGTTCATTTGGGAATCCAACAAAATGTCAAAGGACAAAACTGCAAAACCGGCAGTGAGCAATGCCGCAGAAAGGGGTCTCGATGCCCCTGCACATACATCAAGAAATATTCTGGATCCACTCTGCAAAGCTTGATCTAAAATTGGATGAGATTGTGAAACAGAGGTTGGTATTGTTGCCGTCGACTCGAAACGCTGATCCTCAGAAGGGTCCTGCTCAAAAACATTTTCCGCTGAAGGCAAGGAATCATGCAAAGATAGTGAAACAAAAGGTGCATCTGTACGTGTGATACCTTCTGAAGGTTGATCTTGTTCATCACATGGCAGCTGAGGTGCCGGCTCAACTGCTAAGGTGTCATTTAGTCAGTGGGGTGTAGCACGGTGTGTCGATGCACTATGCTCCATGCCGCAGGCTGCACCATTCACTGGATACGCACACAAATGCGTGAACTTGCAAGAATCACCCAACTGACAATTGCCACCTTGATAGCGCATGCAAAGCTGTTTCCATTCAGAGCCTTTCTTCAGCTCTGTAATCCACTGAACCTTACCTTTGCCCTTGGACGAGCCCTTCTTAGATTTACCTTTGCTCTTAGATTTACCCATCTCCTGGCGTGGTGTCGAAGAAGAGCTAGCCGCCGGAGCCTTGGGCACTCTTGGTCGAAGTTGAAGCCAACCTGGAAGGTCGTGGCGAATGTGAGTCAACTCATGAAGGGAGTCATCCATAGACCAACCACGATCTGACATGAGATCTGAAATGACACCCCAAATCTTCTGATCGCCCTGTTGGGCTTCCAGGATATTCGCATTTCTGAGTCCAGAATCGCTTTCGGTTCTCTGAGTCAAAAAGGAAATAAACTTCTGGGTATACGCTTTGAGGTTGGCAAGGTGAGCTCCTTGACAGATTGCAACTGCACGGTCATGTACCTCCAGCATGTTCCTAATGGCGTTCACCCCCATGGTATTGCTATTGATGTCCAAGCAGGGAGGCTCATCTATGAGGAGGCTATGAAGTTGCATTCCTTCGATTTTGGGAATCTTTGGCAACCGCTGACCCTGAACCTCGTCGGCACGGGCCACCGACATGCGATATTTCCATGGAATCCAACGCCATTGCTTCTTTTGAAGTTGGCTATACACCAAGCTAAGCAGCCTCAATGACGGCATCAGGTCAGGGGTCAGCAATTCACTGGGATAATTAGCCAAAAAAGCATCCTTCAATTTCTGAACTGTGGCATGTTCCATTTTTGGAGCAAAGGCTTCGGTCCAGGACGAAACATCGGATGAAGGTGCCGGCTCTGCCGGAACCGATGGAACTGAGGCGTCAGGTATCTGGGATGAACGTGCCATATGCCACGCAGCCCGCAGTGCCGATTTTTGCAGAAGGGACACATCCCCATGACTCGCACACAGTTCCGGAATGGATGTCTCGAAGCCAGATTCATCCGAAGCACTAAACGCAAAGGTTTTGAGAGACCAACCCTCAGCCAGTAAGTCTGAAGCCAAATTTGGTGCGACTCCACATTCTGAAAATATGTCCTCCAATTTCAGTGAAGCCATCGTGTCAACTACAGGGGAGATTGATGAAATGACCCAAACATGACTAAACGCACTGGAAAAAAGTAGCTGACGCGGGGAAAAAACTTGCTTGGGATTGGTGATGTAAGAAAATTGAATGGACCTAAGATGACATCAACCTTGGCCTGATAGTTGTCCATAGTGTTTGATGCGTGTTTGCCCCTGTGTGGATGTTTTTTTTTGAAAATGGCTGCAGACATGCCTGAGCTTGAACCGGAAGAATTCAACAAAGATGATGAACATGACTGCATCCCAACTGCATGGAACTGAAATGACAAATCTCACTCAAGTGTCAGCACGGTAGCTGAAAATGAAATGTGGCATCCAAACTGAAACTGTCGACGCCGCACTCAGTCACAACTGAGAACCATTTTTACACATGCACGCCGGTGGAATTCTTGTTAGGCTTCTGACTCCAAATTGAAGTGAGCCCACAATTTGCGACATGCTGCATGCTGACACAACTGGTGTTCGGCTGTCACGCAATCCAAAAGTTTACCATTGGATTTCATAGGCCTGCCACAAGCAGGCTTGAGATGAACACCATCTCTTTGGGGTAGCCAGTGCGCCGGCTCCCCTGCTGCGATCATCGCATGAACAACGCATCTGTACTGACCATACACCAGGGTCTCAGGGAAAATCCCTTTAGAACCAGAAGGCTTTGAGGGAGCTGCTGCTGCAGCGGGTGCTTGGTCTTGCCGCTGTTCCTCCTCATCTGAAGTCGATGACGTGGAGGAAGAAGTGCTGTCTGAATCACTGTCCTCTGTGACTAACGGATCACTAAGGTCCAATGCCGGGGCAGATTGCGCCCCAAACTCAAACCATTGGAATCGGTAATCTGGCAATTTTTTGGAAAAAATTTCCAACACGACCGGTGGTTCTTGCAAAGGCCGCTGAGAGCCACGATGCTGTGCGATCTGAGGGCGCCAACCCGAACGAACCTGCTGAATAATTTGACGTTGAAAATCCAGAGCTCCCCAAACATTGTCCCTAGAATAGACCGCCAACGATGAAGATTGAGAGACATGATGACCCTGTTGCAAACGCTGTTCTGGATTGGTGTATGAAGCCAATTGCGGACCCCAACTCAGCAAAGTTGCTTTCAAAGAATGCAGAGTGAAATTGAGATCCAGGCCCAACATGGGATTGGATGAAGACCGCCACGGGCAATGAAGCAAGCGTCGTAGATGAAACAGGGCAGTCGCATACGTCATCGGAGTCAAAGGAAATTGAATACCGTCTGCATCACAATGGGGGAGCAGGAAATCAACATCAGCAGCTTGGTTTTGATGCAAAATGCCCTCAACTGTACTAATAAACTTCCACATCCATGAGTGATCACCTTTGGACAGTAATCCCGAATTGATGGCGCCGAAGGGCATACCAAGGGTTGTTGTTTTGGACCTCCAAATGATCCCTCTAAGCTCGCTGGCAGTGAGCACCATCCGGTGCATCTCAATTCTTTGGGCGTCACTGAATCTCAAGCTTGCCCAAGCCATCAACAAAAAACTGCCCAAAAGGATGATTTCCGGGGTGGAGCATGACGACATCAAAATCCGTCTCTCCCATTGCACCAAAAGCCATAATGGCAGTGGTGGTGCTTCTTTGCGGTCACGCGGAATTTTTTGTACCAAAAACGAATTGATCATAGCTGAATGCACCAATTGCAAAATTGAGACTCCAGCAACACGATGGAGCCAACGCAAGGCCTTGATTGTCGCAGCACAAGATCCACCAGAACCTGATGAAGACTTCGCCAAGGACATTGTCACCAAAATGTCAGCCATCTGAACGTCTGACAAAGTAGCTAATGGAACTCGCATCTCTGTCAGGGTCTGTAAAAAGTTGGTGCAAGCGGAAATGTATTTCATCGCAGTGCTGGGGGCTGAACCATCCAAGATCCGACCCGCATGTTCTTTCCAGTGAACTGACTTTTGCAATAATGTCCAAGTCTCTGAACAATCACCCAATGAATGCAACAGAGAAAGCCATCTATCCATCAGCATAGAATTGGAACTGCAGCGCTTGACCAGAATCATCTGAGAACTTGCAGAAGGCTTAGGGCCCGGCAGTGTTGGGCTCAACAAAGAGGGAACACTGCAAACCCGCGGAATTTTCGGTGGCTCCAAGACAACATCTGATGCAGAACTGGATGCATTCCATATCGGCTGCCTTTTCAAACTCAAACTCACTGGACTCTGAGCGATGGGCCGTGCCAGAGGAGTACCTGAAAAATTCGGCGCCGATGATCCTGCAGGAAATTCAGGACGTGCCAAAGGACTAGATATGGTCGAAATGCGTGGGATATCAAATCGAGGTGGCAATTCAGCACGGGCCCCAACGAAAGCTGAGGACACAGGTTTTGAAACATGCTGCAACTGGTGTGGTGCTGACACAGACCTGTTCGATGTCTTACCAATGGCTGGAACTGCCAAAGGCTTCGCTTTGACTGTTGGACGTGCAAATGAATCATCCACGTGTTCCCAACTACCATCTGACATCGAAGTCTGAGCCCCCATGACTGCCTAATCCCTCCAGTGACGATGTTGATAGCAAGAATGATGCGAATGATCTGGCTTGTGTCTGTGACAAGGTTGATTGCAAAACCGACAAACTTGATCACAACCAATGATGATAGGGGCCGGACGAGCTCGAGGAGGATTCACAGGGGCAGGCTGCTCAACATCCACAGGATTAACAGCAAAATCCAGCTGAACAGGAATGCGAAATCTGCGAATGATCTCTGACAAAATCACCAACAAAGTGACTAGCAAGGCCCTAACATCCAATTGCCGCACCACACCAGGGTCCATGGCACACTCACGCCCGGCCGTAAGGTGGTGAAATGACCTAAACAGGTTGGTTGGAAAACTATGACCTGAAAAAGCAATGAAAGTTGAAGGAAACGCCAAATGCCAGAACCTGCAATGAGGAATGCCCTGCAAATGCCAAGCTAAAAGCACATGCACCCGCAAATAAAAACAAAAATAAGCAACAAGTTACAAATGTAAGTCCTTGAGCCAAAATGTGATGGGATTCAAAGTAGTCACATGTAAAACAAAATGAACAAGTACATTTGGAATTTCCACGCAAACCCTTGTTTGCGGCTGGAAAAATTTACCGTGGGCCCTAATTGGTGCATTGTTAGAAGGAAACTGCGCAGCATGATTGGAGCCACATACCGCAGCCGCATCCCCACTTTCATGGACCATTACGGTTTTTACGACACATCGCCGAATTGTAACAAACACAATTACGGTATTGAGCCCATGAACCATCCGATGCCGATACTTGCTATGGAAATTCCAAAACCTTGGTGGAGGCAACCCCTGTCCGTCAAGTTTCACACAAACCGGCCGAGTTGGATGGCCTGGCCAAATCAATTAAGTGGAACCCGAAATAACTGATGCAAGTTCCCGTGATTACGGCACAATGCATTTCCAGAAATGTTTTGTTGCACTTGACGGTGCAACTGCTGCATTTAAGTAGGTTTTTTGGTACTATAAGGGATGTGGTATGTCATTTTGCCTGATAGACGCACAGTTGCGTCGAATTTTCGTTTTTCCCGAGAGCGTCTGAGCGAAGGGTTCTTCTAAAGCTTGGATCTGCACATCTTCACATCTTCACATTTTCACCTCTTCACATCCTCACATCTTCACATTTTCACATTTTTTTTCTCTCTCTCTCTCTCTCTCCCTCTCTCTCTCTCTCTCTCCCCTTTCTCTCTCTCCTTCTTTTTCTTTCGCTCTTTAGGCCGCGGGCAGTGCCGATGAGCCGCCACGAAACGTCAACCCTTTTGCACGAAATGAAGTTCGATCGTCAAAAACTACTGTAAAATTGCGATTTTGAGGTGTCCGCGGCAACCCTCACGCACGAAATGAGGTTCGATCGTCCAAAACTGAGGTACAATTGCCATTTCTGCCATTTCAACTGTGCCGGAGCAACCCTTCCCGCACGAAATGCGGCTCAATCGTAATTAACTGATGTAAAATTGCAATTTTGAAGTGTCCGCAGCAACCCTTACGCATGAAATGAGGTTCGATCGTTGCGATTTTGAGGTGTCCGCGGCAACCCTTACCCACGAAATGAAATTCGATCGTCAAAAACGGAAGTAAATTTGCGATCTCACGTGTCCTGGAGCAACCCTTCCCGCACGAAATGAGGTTCGATCATCAAAAACTGATTGAAAATGGCGGTTTCACGTGGCCTGGACCAACCCTTCCAGCACGAAATGAGGTTCGATCTTCAAAAACTGTGCCGCAGCAACCCTTCCCGCACGAAATGAGGTTCGATCGTGAAAAACTGGGGTAAAATTGCGATTTCAAGTTGTCTGCGGCAACCCTTTCGCACTAAATGTGTTTCGATCGTGAAAACCTGTGGTAAAATTCCGATTTTACCTCTCTGTGTAAAAGCATCTGTGTGTAAAAGGGTCTGTGTGTAAAAGTGTCTTTGTTAAAAGTTGTCTGTGTGTAATAGGGTCTGTGCGTAAAAGTGGTTGTGTGTAAAGAAGTCTGTGTGTAAAAGTCTCTGTGTGTAAAAGCATCTGTGTGTAAAAGGGTCTGTGTGTAAAAGCGTTTGCGTGTAAAAGCGCTTGTGTGTAAAAGCCTCTGTGTGTAAAAGTGTTTGTGTGTAAAAGGGTCTGTGTGTAAAAGCGTCTCTGTGTAAAAGCGTTTGCGTGTAAAAGCGTCTGTGTGTAAAAGCTTCCGTGTGTAAGAGGGTCTGTGTGTAAAAGTGTAGAGGTGTTTGTGTGTAAAAGGGCCTGTGTGTAAAAGCGTCTGTGTGTAAAGGCATCTGTGTGTAAAAGGGTCTGTGTGTAAAATTGTTTGTGTGTAAAAGCGTTTGTGTGTAAAAAGGTCTGTGTGTAAAAGCCTCTGTGTGTAAAAGCATCTCTGTGTAAAAGCGTCTCTGTGTAAAATAGCGTCTCTGTGTAAAAGCGTCTGTGTGTAAAAGCGTCTGTGTGTAAAAGCTTCTGTGCGCAAGAGGGGTCTGTGTGTAAAAGTGTAAAGGTGTTTGTGTGTAAAAGGGTCTGTGTGTAAAGCGTCTGTGTGTAAAAGCATCTGTGTGTAGAAGGGTCTGTGTGTAAAAGCGTCTGTGTGCAAAAAGTTCTGTTTGTAAAAGCCTCTGTGTGTAAAAGTGTTTGTGTGTAAAAGGGTCTGTGTGTAAAAGCGTCTCTGTGTTGTGTGTAAAAGCGTCTGTGTGTAAAAGCTTCTGTGTGTAGGAGGGTCTGTGTGTAAAAGTGTCTTTGTGTAAAGGTGTCTGTGTGTAAAAGGGTCTGTGTGTAAAAGAAAGTGTGTGTAAAAGGGTCTGTGTGTAAAAGCGTCTGTGTGTAAAAGCATCTGTGTGTAAAAGCATCTGTGTGTAAAAGTGATTGTGTGTAAAAGGGCTTGTGTCTAAAAAGATCTGAGTGTAAAGGCAAAAGTGTTTGTGTGTAAAAGCGTCTGCGTGTAAAAGCGTCTCTGTGTAAAAGCGTCTGTGTGTAAAAGCGTCTGTGTGTAAAAGCTTCTGTGTGCAAGAGGGTCTGTGTGTAAAAGGGTCTGTGTGTAAAAGGGTCTGTGTGTAAAAGCTTCTGTGTGTAAAAGGGTCTGTGTGTAAAAGCGTCTGTGAGTAAAGCTGCCTGTGTGTAAATTGAAGGACCGGATAACCCCACAAGTCAACTCCTTCCAAGAAGCACCAAACAGATGTGAAAATGAGATGGCAAAAGGCAGGAAAGAGACAGGACATAGTGGAAGAAAAATTGTCTTCAAGAACTTGTGTGTGTGTGTGTGACAGTGTTGTGTGTGAAAGAGTTGTGTGTCAAAGGGTTGTGTGTGACAAGGTAGTGTGTGAAAGAGTTGTGTGTGAAAGAGTTGTGTGTGACAAAGTTGTGTGTGAAAGAGTTGTGTGTGTGTGTGACAATGTTGTATGTGAGAGAATTGTGTGTGACAAGGTTGTGTGTGAAAGAGTTGTGTGTGTGTGTGACAATGTTGCACGTGAGAAAATTCTGTGACAATGTGTGAAAGACTTGTGTGTGAAAGTGCTGTGTGTGACAAAGTTGTAAGTTGTATGTGGAAGTCCTGTGTGTGCAACCAGAGCCAGCCCAGTACCGTAAGTGCCACGCCTGCCACACAAAACAAATGCAGATGTCACCCAAGTGCCACGCCTGCCACGCAAAACGAAGGCAGATGTTGCCAAGTGCCACACCTGCCACGCAAAAGAAGCGCGGCCCAGGCGACCAGCGCGGACCAAGGCCGTCACCAGAGCCAGCCCAATGCCGTAAGTGCCACGCCTGCCACACCAAGTGCCACGCCGCCAGAGATGTCCCCAAGTGCCACCTGCCATGCAAAAGAGGTGCGGCGCCCCAGGCGACCAGCGCTGACCAAGGATGCCACCAGAGCCAGCCCAATGCCGTAAGTGCCACACAAAACGAAGGCAGATGTCACCACGCTTGCCACGCAAAACGAAGGCAGATGTCGCCAGCCAGCCCAGGGCCGTAAGTGCTAGGCCTGCCACACAAAACAGATGTCGCCAAGTGCCACGCCTGCCACGCAAGGGGGCCGGCGACCAGCGCTGACCAAGGCTGTCACCAGAGCCAGCCCAGTGCCGTAAGTGCCACGCCTGCCACACAAAACGAAGGCAGATGTCACCAAGCGCCACGCCTGCCACAAAAATCGAAGCCAGATGTCACCAAGTGCCACGCCTGCCACGCAAAACGAAGGCAGATGTCGCCATGTGCCACGCCTGCCACACAAAACGAAGGCAGATTTATTTCCAACTCCACAACAGCACACACAACACACACCGCGTGCAACGCGTACGCTAGGTGTATATATATATATGTGTGTGTGACCATGTCTCCACATATATTCTGACATCGGTTTCAAAACGCAAACGTTCGCCAAATAAAACGTGATTCGGAAACTCGCCAAATGAGTTTAAAAATTCAAAAATCAATGGAAGCAACGGCTGAAGTCCAAAGCACAGCAAACCTTTTTCCAGGCAGTTGGGGGCGAAGTCATTGCCTATCCGGCTTCTTAGGCTTAGGGATAGGCTTACAAAAGAAGGGTGGGAAACACGCAGTGTGGCTTGGGACAAGTCTTTTGTCAAAATTTCAGGACAAGCCCACCCTCCCTACCCTTGAACGGAAAATGCGTACGAGTTATAAACTCAACATGTGTGTCTGTGTGTGCAAAGGGGTTTGTGTTTGTTGTTTGACAGCTTTGCAGCAAACACCAAAGGAAAACAAACACAAAACCAAAAGTTGCGTGAGGAAATGAAATCGAATTTCTTTTCAAGAATCTTTCAACTTTTTTCCAACTCCACGACAGCACACACAACACACACCGCGTGCAACGCGTACGCTTGTGTAAGTGTATATATATATATATGTATGACCATGTCTCCACATAAATTCTGACATCGGTTTCGAAACGCAAACGTTCGCCAAATAAAACGTGATTCGGAAATTCGCCAAATGAGTTTAAAAATTGCCGTGGAAAAATCAATGAAAGCAACGGCTGAAGTCCAAAGCACAGCACAAACCTTTTGCCAGGCAGATGGGGGCGAAGTCATCGCCTATCCGGCTTCTCCCCTTCTAGTCCAAGGCGATGCCTCAATCTCTCCCACGCTTTGGTGGTTCGATAGGCACCTCTCCCTTCGAACCAACTAAGGTCCAGCCTGCTTGCACCATCTGCCGGGTTCCTATGACTGGGACACCTTCCGAACCACGTCCTGTGCTGTGAAGCTCGCACTCAAGACTCACAAAGTCACTGATCATGGCTGAAGCGAATGTCGTCTCGCCGCTTCCTTTCACAAACGCCATGCGAGCCGACTCGTTGTCGATGTAATAAACCACAAGTGCACTTGCAAACTCTTTTTCCCCAAAGGAGACAAGCTACAAGCACTGGCAGCACTTCAAGCTCATGTATTGGATTGCAAGAAACTCTGAGAAATTCATTCAAAATGTCAAGCGGCACCGCTTCACTGAAGTATGAGACAGGCACTGACCATGCGGCGATAAAATCAAGCCACCAATACTGCCTTGTCGAAGCTCTGGGTTTTAAGCTCCATCTGTAAAGATGATCCATGTATCTGTCAAAGGTTTGCTGACACTGATGGGCGGAGCATTGTCCGAAGAAAGCAAGCTCCCACTGATGGAAGCATCCAGCTTCTTTCGTACCCCTTTTTCAGTGCAAAACCTTCCAAGATTCTTTATGGCAAAGCTTGCAATTCTACCAAAAGTGTCGCCCTCGAAGAATATCATTCGGCCCCGTAGGCGTTCGGCTCCCCGTAATCGTTCGGCTTCCTTCGCATCCAACCATCCCTCTGCAAGGATGTCGTCGATCTTTGAAATCAGCTCGCTTCGCCTCTCGTCGGTGTGCCCAAACAAAACATTCTTGGCATGGCATTGTTTCAAGTCCACTTCCAGACACAGAATTTTGAATTTTTGGTCTAAAGATCAAAACTTCTTGCCCTCTGTGGCATATCGCAGTCCCAAAAGTTGGAACAGCGACTCAACACACCAAGAGGTGTTCTCCAAAAGCTCACTGCACTCAGCACCCCAAAGTCATCATAGAATGCAGTCCACCACAAATGTAAGGCGACCACACCTATAAACCATACTGCCAAGCTCACCCGCAAGAAACCTGAAACGTTTCCCACAGCTCCACATGGTAGAGCGTTGAAACCAATAAGTTTCACAGCTTCGTCCAAAGGAGAATGCACCGCCATTCTCAAATGCTCCCTGTCTGAGGGGTGAACAGTGAACTGCTTATAGGCACTCTTCAAGTTGTAGCAGCGAAGGGAATGGTCGGTCACCACAAGCCTTGAACGCCTCGAAGATGATGGAGGCCAAGATGTCAATGGATTGAAGCTGGAACTTCTCATGTAGTCCTACTGTCTAATTGAGACCGCAACCCGCGTCTTGCTGGACTGTTGTACGCCAAACCTCCTACCAATGAACTTGCACGTTCCTCCCGATGAATCTTCGTCAAACCAAATCGAACCCTTGCGGGCCTCTTCCTCAGTTTCCATCATCCATGTCGCAGCTTCAAGTTCTGGATCTTGCCTCACAGCCATGTTCTTCTAGGTGGTAGACAGCACGCACAAGCTGATCAAGCTTGATCTGCTGAAAACCTGGATTGACTGGCCGGCTGAGCAAGTTCAACATGTAGTTGATCCAATGCTGATGAACAGCTGAGAACTCAGGTAGCCGCCGAGTGGACCTTCGTGAAGGCACCTTAAGCTCAACGTTGAGGAATTGAATTTGAAGGCCTGTCGAGGAAGGCTTCGAAGTCCCCTTAAGGTGCCTTCGAAGCCTGCGAAGGCACCTTAAATGGGTTTCGAAGCTTTCGAAGGGACCTTAAGGGGGCTTCGAAGCCTTCCTCGGCCGAAGGTGGCTTCAACGAAGCCTTCGAAGCCACCTTAAGGTGCCTTCGAAGTGTTCCTCGAAGCCTCCTTAAGGTACCTTGAGGAGTTGAATTTGAAGGTGTGTCGAGGAAGCCTTCGAAGGTATCTTAAGGGGGCTTCGAAGGCTTCGAAGGAGAAGAAGAGAAGAGGAAGAGGAAGAGAAGAGGAAGAGAAGAGGAAGAGAAGAGGAAGAGAAGAGGAAGAGAAGAGGAAGAGAAGAGGAAGAGAAGAGGAAGAGAAGAGGAAGAGAAGAGGAAGAGAAGAGGAAGAGAAGAGGAAGAGAAGAGGGAAGAGAATAGGAAGAGAAAGAGAAGAGAAGAAGAGAGGAGGAGAGACGAGGAAGAGAAGAGGAAGAAAAGCTGAGGATGTGACGATATGAAGATATGATATTGAAGCTTGATGGAATAAGCAGGAAGAAGGAAGAAGAAGGAAGAAGAAGGAAGAAGAAGGAAGAAGAAGGAAGAAGAAGGAAGAAGAAGGAAGAAGAAGGAAGACACACTTCCTGCGACGANAGGAAGAAGAAGGAAGAAGAAGGAAGAAGAAGGAAGAAGAAGGAAGAAGAAGGAAGACACACTTCCTGCGACGACTTGGACAAGTGACCTGAGACTAGGATTTTGGGCTTCAAAAAAGCAGTGTTATGTTTTTTTTGGCAGACCGGCCTTCACCAACAACATATTTTTGCATACTTCTTGAGACCACTTTTGACAAGTGACCTGAGACTAGGGTTTCGGGGTTCAAAAAAGAATTGTTAGGTCACTTGTTGTTTGGCAGACTTCAACGCTTTGCACACGTAGTCGTAGTAGTAGTAGTAGTAGTAGTAGTAGTAGTAGTAGTAGTGGTGGTAGTAGTAGTAGTAGTAATAATAGTAGTAGTAGTAATAGTAGTAGCAGTAGTAATAATAATAGTAGAAATAATACTAAAATTTCCTGGCCCATTTGCTTTGTTCATAAAACAATTAGTAATAATAATAATCATCATAGTAGTAATAGTAGTAGTGGTAGTAGTGGTAGTAGTAATAGTAGTAATAGTAGTAATAGTAGCAGTAGTAGTAGTAGTAGTAGTACCAGTAGTAGTAGTAGTAGTAGTACCAGTAGTAGTAGTAGTAATAGTAAAATTTCCTGGCCCATTTGTTTTGTTCATAAAACAAGTGGTAAAAATAGTAATCGAAGGAAGTTTAGAAGTGAAACTTCCGACAATATGGACAGTTGAAAAGCAGAGGTGAGAAAAGTCAGAAGTGAGAAGATCAGAGATGAGANACAATTGAACAACTGAACAACTTAACAACTTAACAGTTTAACAACTTAACAACTTAACCACTTAACAACTTAACAACGTTAGTTAGTTTGTCAGTTAGTTAGTGAGTGAGTCAGTCAGTTAGTCAGTCAGTTAGTCAGTTACTCAGTTAGCCAGGTAGTCAGTTAGTTAGTTTGTTAGTCAGCTAGTTAGTTAGTTAGCTAGTTAGTTACTCTGTTAGTCAGTTCGTCAGTTAGTTAGTTAGTTAGTTAGTTAGTTAGTTAGTTAGTTAGTTAGTTAGCTAGTCAGTTAGTTAGTTAGTTAGTCAGTCAGTTAGTCAGTCAGTTAGTCAGTGAGTCAGTGAGTCAGTGAGTCAGTTAGTTAGTTAGTTAGTTAGTTAGTTAGTTTGTTAGTTAGTTAGTTAGTTAGTCAGTTTGTCAGTTAGTCAGTTAGTCAGTTAGTCAGTCAGTCAGTCAGTCAGTTAGTCAGTTAGTCAGTTAGTCAGTTAGTCAGTTAGTCAGTTAGTCAGTTAGTCAGTTAGTCAGTTAGTCAGTTAGTCAGTTAGTCAGTTAGTCAGTTAGTTAGTTAGTTAGTTAGCTAGTCAGTTAGTTAGTTAGTTAGTCAGTCAGTTAGTCAGTCAGTTAGTTAGTCAGTTAGTCAGTTAGTTAGTTAGTTAGTTAGTTAGCTAGTCAGTTAGTTAGTTAGTTAGTCAGTCAGTTAGTCAGTCAGTTAGTCAGTTAGTCAGTGAGTCAGTGAGTCAGTTAGTTAGTTAGTCAGTTAGTGAGTTAGTCAGTTAGTCGGTTAGTCGGTTAGTCAGCTAGTCAGCTAGTCAGTTAGTCAGTTAGTCAGTTAGTCAGTTTGTCAATTAGTCAGTTAGTTAGGCAGCCAGATAGATAGACAGATAGATAGGCCGACGCTCCAACCACCTTTTGCTCCATCAGTGGATCTTCTCTGCCATCCATGANAGTCAGTTAGTTAGGCAGCCAGATAGATAGACAGATAGATAGGCCGACGCTCCAACCACCTTTTGCTCCATCAGTGGATCTTCTCTGCCATCCATGACTCACAACAACTCACCTCTCCTATAGTGTGCTATTCCTGAAACTTCCGCCACCGCCTTGTGCGGTACTACTGGTANCTGCCATCCATGACTCACAACAACTCACCTCTCCTATAGTGTGCTATTCCTGAAACTTCCGCCACCGCCTTGTGCGGTACTACTGGTAGTAGTAGTAGTAGTAGTAGTAGTAGTAGTAGTAGTAGTAGTAGTAGTGGTAGTGGTAGTGGTAGTGGTAATGGTAGTGGTAGTAGTAGTAGTAGTAATAGTAAAATTTCCTCGCCCATTTGTTTTGCTCACAAAACAATTAGTAATAATAATAATAATAGTAGTAGTAGTAGTAGTGGTAGTAGTAGTGGCAATAGTAATAGTAGTAAAAGTAGTAATAGTAGTAGTAGTAGTAGTAGTAGTAGCAGGAGTAGTAGGTAGTAGTACCTGTAGTAGTATTGGTAATAGTAAAATTTCCTGGCCCATTTGTTGCCCACATCTTTGTGTAGGGTTGTTGTTTTTTGTTGTGCACCCGGCGCCCGCCTCCTTCTCCCTCTTCCTCCTCCGCCCCCCTCCTCCGCCCCCAAAACTTGCCAACACACAACTTACTCACACACCACTTGCCCACACACAACTTGACAACACACAACTTACTCACAGACAACTTGCCCACACAAAACTTGACAACACACAACTTACTCACAGACAACTTGACAACACACAACTTACTCACAGACAACTTGCCCACACACAACTTGACAACACACAACTTACTCACACACAACTCACTCACACACAACTTGCCCACACACAACTTGACCACACACAACTTTCTCACAGACAACTTGACAACACACAACTTACTCACAGACAACTTGCCCACACACAACTTGACAACACACAACTTACTCACACACAACTTACTCACACACAACTTACTCACACACAACTTGCCCACACACAACTTGACCACACACAACTTACTCACACACAATTTGACAACACACAACTTGACACACAACTTGACAACACACAACTTACTCACACACGACTTGACAACACACAACTTACTCACACACAACTTGCCTCTGTGTGGCAGGCGTGGCACTTGACGACATGGACCTCTTTTTTGTTGAATACTTTTTTGGTTTCATTCCTTTTACTAGTGACACAGGCCTTGTGCCAGAGTGCGCTAATTCCGAACAAAAAAAAACTTGACGACATGGACCTTCACTTTGTACGGCAGGCGTGGCACTTACGGCACTTAGCTGGGTCTGGTGACGCGCTTGGTTGCCGTTGACGCCGCGTCATTCTGTGTGGCAGGCGTGGCAGGCGTGGCACTTGGGGACATTGACCTTTTTTGCTCGGAAGTAGCGCACGCTGGCTCACGGCCTGTGTCACTAGACAAGAAAATGATGTAAGTAAAAACAGTGTTAAGAAAACGTAAACGATTATCTATGCCCGGCTCTAATAGAGGCCCTAAGGGCCTGAAATGCTCCGCCAGAAAAAACAAAAATTAATCCATAAGATGCCTAGAAAAGCCGTGTGTGTCATCCACTGAGCAAATCCAAACGTGTCGACCAAAACCACGCTGTCCAAAGCACGTGGGCATCCGGCTTGTTTTTTTGCTCGGAAATAGCGCATCTGGCACAAGGCCTGTGTCACTAAACAAATGAATGAGACAATAACAGAAAATGTAACAAAATTGAAACGACTAACGTGCCCGGCTCTCAGTCTGCACCAAGACGAAATAGCAGCCACAGGAGGTATAAAGCTGGCCAGATGACGTTCTCCTTGGTGAATGAAAAACCGAAGGCATCATTCACGTAGCGCAATCCACCAGTAGGTAAAGCAACTACCAAGCCCTGTACGTAAGTATCCAGCGTCACTCCAGTTCTAGCTCTCATAACTCCCGCTTCCCGGAGAGGCTTCTGATAGCAGCTCATCAGTATCACATGTCTCAGATGTGTCAATCTATCTCTATTGATGAAAGCATCAGTGGACCCCAGTCATCACTTAGAAAGTTGTTTTTGTAGAAGATGCCAGTGACCACTGCTCAGCGCCGCTCAGCGCAAAGGAGTCGACAGGCACACAGTGGCACCCACGCAGGGTGCAGCCTTAGCAAAGAAAAAACCTCAGTGACACGCGAAAGGGTGTTTGCAGAACCTTAGTGTCACCGCAAGGTGGCTTCAGAACCTTGGTGTCCTCGCAAGGACGAACCTGAGCTGCTCTAATCTTATCTGTTGCGGAGACGGGTTTTGCGCACTGAAACAACGTGTTGAATCCGCACGCGTGACAACTCGAGCTCCGAACAAATCAGCCGACACAACAAGTCTGCAGCCGCCTGAGGCGGCCGGGCAAGGCCATCATTCAAGTGTGCCGGGCAGAGCCACCATTCATGCTCGCTGAGCAGAGATCGCACCAAGCTCACAGAAGGAGCACACCGTGCCCGCTTCATAGCGGGTATCACTCACATCCACTATCAGAATCGAGAAAGCATGCTTACCAAATTCCAAACAAAAGGACCTATCAACAGCAACGCGGTGAGTTTGCCACTGCTGAACCCTCCAAGAGCTCCGAAGAGCATGCTGAAAACCTTTGACCTCCTCAATGCAAGCGATGTTCAAGAGATCGATGTTAGCACGACCAGATCGCCAACACCAAGGACGGATTTCAAACCAGCCAAGCTCACTAAGCCAAGTCCGCAAGCGATGCACCGTACCATGGTCACGGTCCCAAGTGATGCCACCAAGCAAACCCATTGTACCCAAGACGAGCATAAGCCGAGAAGAGCAGACAGCCGGACGTGAAAAGAATGTTAGAGCCCTGCCCAACGACCAGCTGCACAAGCGACCAGGAACTCGTTTTTTTTGCTCGGAATAAGCGCACGTTGGCACAGGGCCTGTGCACAGGGCCTGTGTCACTTGTCAGTTGAAGTAAACAACAGTGAAACCAAAATGGAAAAGACCTAGCGCCCGGCTCTCAGTATAGGCCTGCAAAGAAGTAATGTCAATAGCCGCCAATGGCAACAAAAATCCAGGCTACCCTGAGTGAAGCAGGTCAAAGAAGTCAGATTGAGCCAACAGTCCACCAGCTCAAATAGACAAAGCCGACCGACAGAGTAATCAGACTGGATGTGCATGCCACCAGATAGAGCGTACACCAATTCAGTGACACAGTATACAAGGTGCCAAGCTTCATGCCCCGTACCCAACGGGGAGAAGCGGCAGAAGATTTTGTACCGATAAGCATCAGGCAGGCGAGGTTGGGTCGGCTGGGGTGGGTTTGGGGTTAGGGTTCAACCCTAACCCTGAACTATGGGGGTCTCGGGGGGGCGGGGGGGGGGGGGGGGGGGGGGGGGGAACTCAGCAACTCAGCAACTAGTTAGCAACTAGTTGTAACTAATTCCGGAACTAGTTAGCAACTAGTTGNACTACTACTACTACTACTACTACTATTACTACTACTACTACTACTACTACTACTACTAGTACTACTACTACTACTACTACTACTACTACTACTACTACTACTACTACTACTACTAGTACTACTACTATTATTACTAATTGTTTTATGAACAAAACAAATAGGCCAGGAAATTTTACTACTA
>BGPT01001328.1:3646-87345 GCA_003297045.1 Symbiodinium sp. clade C Y103
GAAGTGTTATTGTGGTGAAGTGTTATTGTGGTGAAGTGTTATTGTGGTGAATTGTTATTGTGGTGAAGTGTTATTGTGGTGAATTGTTATTGTGGTGAAACTTAATCGAATAAAAGTCATTCGTAACTTGGAAGATTGCTTCCCAACTTCCTTTGATAATATACGATATATGTTATATGTGTATAGATATAATATACATGTCCCTATTTTTGGAGGCGCTGAACTCTGCTTGACCCCCAGATTTTCGCCCACAAACAGGGCACAGTGATCCACGAGCTACAAATGTTGGGCCCGGAAAGGTCCAAGTTCTGCCGCTCGCCTGGGACCGGACAATGTTGGGTTCGCCTTTGTAGCCTCGGTCGCCTCCGACAAGGGGAGAAACTGGGGAAAGCATAAGACTTGCTGTATGGGAAACTTATCCTATAGATACGATAGATTTTGAAGTTCCAGGTTGGATCAGAGGGTAACTGCAATCAGAGTCTTGGGATCATGATCTTTTTCGAAACACTTTCATGCGCAACGTTAGAGGAGGTTGTCTACTGCGATGGATGTTGACAGACCACTCCCTTCTCCCTACTATTGAGTTTCATTCTAACAAAAAAATACAAAACTCGGGTTCTTTTTGGGGGTCTTTAATGTTAGGTAGGGCATAATAAAAAATTGGGTTTCCCTCGATGCTAGAGACGGATGTTGAGATCTTCTGAGGCACAGCGAGGCGGCAATGTGTGCCGATGTTTGACCACTACTGTGCTTTCCTGAGAGCCTTGGCCTTGGCAGTCATGCAAGTGCCACTGAGTTGACACATCAAGTTTTTGCGCATGCTGCAAATAGCACATGTGTACACATAATATACTGTGTACATATTTATGATTTAAATATGTACAGTATATACTCTCCAAGTACAAACTCCAAGAGCAAAATTCAAAAGTTGTTTCTTGGCTGCTACAGCCAAGACTTGGGCACTGAAATATTCTCAGCCAGTTGGTCGGCTGAATTCCTGAGGAAACTCCGTAGGACCAGGCACGAATGCTGTCGCTGGTTGCATGAAATGTGGCGCTTCGACCACCAAACAGGAGCCCAATAGTGCATCGTGGAGCCCCATGAATCGTATAGTGGTCACATGGAGGTTCACTCAGTTTGCGTGTTTCTCTTCCAAACCTATCCAGCAAACCCCTCCAGCCAGAAAGCGATCAATGTGCAGAAACATTCCTAGCAAGTATCTATTTGCAAAGTTGAGTTTGTTTGTCTCAAATCTTTTCATCACACAGCAAACCTGTGCCAATCTACTGTGGCAGTGCAACCTTCTCGATGGATATCTGTTCAGAGATGTTTTTGCCGTGACAAATACTGTGGACGTTTTCCGTCTTCTTTGGGTACCAGAGGTATATATGTATATATACATACATATGTAGATAGAGACAATATCGCTATCAATTGTGAGTCCATATTTCTGACAGTCAAAGCTCATCAATTCCATGATCTTTGATGATATTTTCTTACGTTCCCCCAACATTTCTTGAAGTCAATCCCCATTTTCGCCAGTTAAACCTCCAAGCTACGCTGTTCTAAGGCCATTTCTGGCTTCTTACCCTGCAGTAATTAAACATAGCTATGGAAACTCACCATGTCGTAAAGAAAAATCGAACTAAATGAGCCATGGCTTCCATATCTTTATTGTTCTAAAACAAGTTCATCCAACTTTTTGCAGTTCATCTCATTTTTTCCCAGTTTTTTGGACCCCCAGGTTTCTTTCCCCATTTTGATTTGTGAAGCTCCCACTTTTGCGACGCTGCCAGGCAACTACGGGGCCTTCTTCGGCTGTGTCTCCTGCGCCTTACTCTGCTGTGTCTCCTTGGTGCTGGCTGCAGCTCAAGAGGGGCGGACAGGCGACGATGTGACCTGGGCTAGAGGAAATGTGGCTAAGATGGGGGTTCGCATCAGGTTGGGGGATATGATGGGGATGGATTTGAGTCACTAGTGGCCTCCGAAAGGAGACTGACTTCCGCATTGAAGGCTGTCTTTCTCAAATCACACAAGATGCTTCTGGAATTGCTGAGTGCTTGGAATGATTTCGCAAGAGTCGTTGCAGCACATGGAATGATTTCGCAAAAGTCGTTGCAGAACATTTTGTGAACATCAGTGGCGTCGTTACTGGCTCTGACACTGGATGTCACGACTGTATCTGGCTATACGTTCCCAATTCAAAGTTTCACGACCTTACGTGCAATGCCCACCCTTTTTGCAGGAATTTTGTGCTTCTTCGCAACGGTTTCGTTGCCTCTGGGAGCCGTTTTGCTCTTCCATTTGGCGCTTGCTGCACCTTGAGCTTTGCTTATGGGCATGGGCAGTGCATTTCTTACCCGGGGAAGTGGAAGGATCCGTCAGGACAAAGGTTTCAGCAGGTAGTCTCCACCAGCTTCCCCGGTTGACCCCAGTTGGTTGGCTTGTGGGCGGCCAAACCGTGCGGCACTTGTGCCTTCGCTTCGGCGCTGTCGAAAATTTGGAGACTGTAACAATCTACCCGCAGCCAGTTTAGTAGGGGACACCCAGCCGTGTTGTGTGTTCCCCCAAGTGCACGACACACCGGTGTCACCTGAATCGGACATACCACGGCACATAGTCGTGAAAGTCAGAGCATATTTTTGCTAATGTTGGTAAAAAAACAATAATAAACCATCCCCTAAATCACCATAAATAGGTGGTATACAGCATTCCCAAATGGGTGGTTTATGGCATTGTTTTACCCACATTACCCATTTTTGTGTTCTTGTTACCCCGAAGAAATTTACTGACAGGTCTTCTGTGGCAGGGCTGCCATGTCGTTTTTCTCGTTGTTCTCAGGCCTTTGCTTTGACCACTTGGGAAATGCTTCAGATCAGCCGAGGGAGGCCCTTGAAATGGGGGTGCCACCGGACCATGGGGGATGATGAACAGTGATGGTAGCCATCCATGAGTAGCACCAGCCACACTAGCCATCACTAGCCATGGATCGGGAACAGCAATGGTCACCACGGGACATCATGGGACTATGGGACTCCCGATCAGAGGCCCTTGCCTTATTTACTGGACGAGAAGGGTGAGTATCGAAACCCCTACGACGCTGGGTGACGTGGAGGGTCTTGAGCCGTTGGGTTTGTGTGGAGAGAAACAGGTTTGAAGAAGTGCTATACCGGGTTTTGAACTGGCACAATGCCACTGTTGCGTGCTACTGAAACCTGTACGATACCCATGGACTAGTACAGTATGATGTTCAAAGTCTGACCCTGGTTTGCACAAAGAAGTGTGTTTGTCAACAGTTGTCAAGGGTTCTCATACGAAGAAGGTGTGATAAGGCCATTCTTATGATGGAGCCATTACCAGCCATATTTTGGTTTCCAAAACCAAAGTGCCGTCAGCGTTTGCACTCCAAGAAACATAACTGGTCATCAGCTAGCTCAGGACCGAGGATTTCTGCGACGCTTGGGCATTTGATCGGGGATATCCTGGTCGGTGGGATGTCTTTAGGTAAGAACTGATGGAACTGTTGACTTTCAGAGTTGACCAAGCTTTCCTTGCGAAGGCGTAGAAGCCCTTCGAAATGTTCTAACCACTTGCCCCACTTGAACTCTTCGGATTCGTGGTCTGCGAGGAAACTAATTCCAACTCCGAGCGGGTCAGGATTTGGGACCTGGTCAGGTTTAGGGGAGAAATTGCCGAAAATCATGGCTGGTCACGAGCCAAACGGGGGTTCCTGCGAATCTTCTCTTCAACACCCTTCAACCAATTCTGTGATTTGATTGTTCTATCGTAAATTTGGCCAAAAGGAACTGTCTGAACATAGGGTACCCAAGAATCATCTGATATATCATCAGACTGCCCATGTAGTTGCAATTGATTTGGGGCAAATGGGGTATACATGTTTATAAATACATGTATATATATATATATATATACATAGTTGCTTTCGCCGCTGCAGTGAGCTACAAGGAGTGTGCAGCAAAAAAATATATAGACATATACACATATGTATCAACATGTATCAACTATGATGGCTGGTTCAAGCCCCCAAATTCTCTTTGGATCGGGCCTTCAGGAAACCTGAAAGCCCGAGTCTTTGGTGAACTCATGGGGCTGGAAGATCTCCGAGCGCTCTCCGTGTGAGATGCCGAAAAATCGCTGTGCAGCAGACAACCTCAGGGGTTGGAGATTACCCTCTGGTAAACTCACATAACTATGGACAATCACCATTTTTAATGGGACAATCAACCATAGATGGGCCATTTCCAATAGTTATGTTAGTTTACCGGAGATGAACTTTCACAAGCCGAAATGGCCTAAATCGCATGAGCAACACTGAGCTACTGCTTTTGACATCTTGATGCCATGCAACTCCTTTGAGCTTTGGATTAAGGCAATCAGGCACCACTGTGACAATGTGGGACATGAATATTAGTGGCAATAGCAGCATGGACCGAGTCCATGAGTGGCATAAACTACAGCTGCAACAGCTACCTGTCAGCATCAGTTGCTGTAGTCTGGTTCTTAAACATCGTAGTGACAGATTATGGCCATGAACCAGAAGACTACGACGACCTTTTATTTCTGCTTTTTGTCTCTGTGAGACGTGGCTGCCGGAGAACAACCCCAATACCACAAAAAGACATAGATAATATGCGAGAGTACGCTGTACTGGAACCAGATTGTTATCAATAATGAAGATTTGATAAAGTACCTTTTTTGTTCATTTTTGGGTTTCCCAATTTTGGGACACCCCATAGCCCAATATTTTAACCAGTGGCTGAGCAATTTGCACTTGTTCATTCCATCCTTCAAAGTGGCCACATTTGATGGGCCATGGAATTCTCTCAACGAGGCCTGTGAGAAGACTTTCTACCTCCAAGAACCAGGGTTTTCACGGAGGAATTGGGGGCACAATGCCAAGAAATTATCGTACCTAGTTGGAAATGTATAGGATTCCAGGACAGGATTCATGGTTCTTTCTTGCTTGGATTGAACACAATATACATGAGGACATGCCGACCAAGGGATCTGGATGATGGGGTCTGAGTGTGGGGCTGTTATGGGCGAAAAATTGCGGGTTTGCGGACCACAGATTCTATGAGATCTTTTCAGTGTGTAAAACAAACCTTTCGCAAAATTCATCCCAATCTGATAGAATCCCTATTCAGTAGCCTATTCAGTCTCTTAATCCATCCCAATCTGCTTTGGTATCTGAAAAGATACCATTCAGATTGGACCATCACTTTGGGGCTGATGACTTGGTCCACATCTGTCTGCAGGTGCCAGCTGAGCGAGCCATGGTCTCATGACAAGCCGAGAGGTGGGGCTAAAGCTGTTTTGATTACGGCGGGATCTTAGCCACATGAGAAACGTGTGGGATATATATATATATACAAATCATATAGCACATCATAGCACATCATAGCACATCATATACATATATTGCAGGCATCTCATAGGTGCAACATACCGAGACAATCCAATACATACCAATCCTCTGTGGTGATTTCAGGCAAGGTGAATTATTCCAGTCGTGACAGCGATTGGTACCTGGCCAACCCCGGTTGAATGGCTGTCGCCAGTTGGAGACATTGTTGGCAGTAGCTTTGCGCTCCAGCACCATAGAGTGGGCCATGGGGCCCTAGTTGACGGATTGCCAAAGATTACGCCGGGCCCTGTGGATAGAAGGATGAGATTGTGAAGGTGGTTCTGTTAGTTCTATTGATTCTGTGGAATTGCCGCAATTGCACCCTGCGGCATTAAAAAAAAACCCTACAGATGTTATTCTGTGTAAAGCTTGGAAATGGCAATGGGATTTTGCAGATACCGTGGCTTGAAAACCGCTGGTTCTTCCCATCAGGAATCAACCATGGTAGATAATGGTGAGATCAAAGCGACACGGTGGAGAAATCCCGGTGAAAATCGCTTTGGTTAAGTGCTTCATGTCAGCCAAATTTATGGAGCAAAAGTCGTGCCAGATCAAGACATGTGATGTCGAAAAACCATGATCTTTTACACATCCCTTGGTCGGCTGCAGCTCGCTCGACTCAGCCCCAAAACCCAAGGCCGTGAATGTACAGATTTGCGACACCATCAAGGCCGGGCATGAAATAACCAACGAAGATGGGAGCAAAGATGGGATATTCCGGCACAGATGAGGGATGTATCATGATGTATCTAACAGTGTTCTGGGATTGACCAGCAACAATGGTGATGTGGCAACATTAAGGTTTAATATATCCTGGTGATAACAAAACTATGACGAAAGGATACAAAAGGATCAGTGCCTGGTTTTTCTTGGGACCACCTTCCACGACTCTGTCGTGGGAGTGTTGAGATTCCTACTTAGTAGACAACGCCCAGGCAGATTGGCAGAAATGCTTTGGATTGACGTATCAGCCTATGAATCACAAGAATCCTGGTTTGCCACCAGCAAATTGGATGTTTGAGTTCACTGTGCTGAGCCCCTGTTTTCCCTTCTATTTAAACAGCCAGTGGTGCGTCTTTCAATCTGAGGCTGTGTTGCAATTTACACTAGAACCTCCAGCTTGGATGATCAGTACAAACTTTCGGCCCGTGGTTTGCCGTCCAAGTTTCCAATTTTGTGGCAGCAATGGCGAAAATCATGATCCCCAACTCTTGGATGGATCCAGAGTTCCAAATCCTCCAGTTATGTCCACGTTTGTCCATGGGTACACTACCACAAACTTGAGGCACATTCAGCGATCATGCAGTGTGAAACCGGCTGGTTTCATCGGATGTTTCCTCCATATGATTGAAATCCAAAACGGCCAAGTGGTCCTTTCAACAAAACTGTCTTAGAATCAATGGCAAAATTGGTTGGAGATTATGGGGCTACAACCAACCAAAATGGAGATTATGGGGGTACTGTCAAATCTTGGTTGGTTGTATCCCCATCCATTTTGATACGAGTCGCCACAGGACAACCAATACCTGGCGCCCTTGGCGATCACCCGCATCGACGAGCGCTTGCGTACCGCGGATGGGATGGGATGCAACGTTGGGATGAGTGGAAACTGATGGACATCAACGATGGTTAAATCTGAAACTGGGGTACCCTCTGGGAAACTAACATAGCTATGGAAAATCACCATTTTGAATGGGAAAATCCACTATTTCTATGGCCATTTTCAATAGCTATGTTAGTTTACCAGACCGTATCCCCAAGAATGGCAATATTTATACAATACTAGTAGGGAAAAAGATGATTAGTCAGACAAATCCATGTGGTAATCCCAACAATGAACCTTGACAGGGGATGGGTGGAACCATTCATTTCTGGTAAAACTGGTTAGTTTTTCGCTGCTTCATACCCACCAGTGACACATCCGGTAAAGTTAACATGTGACCTGAACAGTCCAATCCGAAATCATTATTACTGTACATGACATCAGATTTTGTTTTAGTTTGGGTCCCATCAATGTCAAGGATTGAAATGGATTGCATCCATGAACTTGTCAGAACCAAGCACCGTTGATCCCTTGAAGATTCGCGCCATCTTTGCTCGGGCTCGGCAAGGTCATGACAAACCCAGCGCCGTGATGTTGGCCTTGAGTTTGTTGGAGGCGTGTAGGACTGGACCCCCAATTTTTCAAGCCATTCATAGGGAAACATCATAGTTCCATTGGAGTCTTGGGCGTATGGCTCAACATTTGGGCCTTCAGAAACTAAACGGTCCATATTCAAAAATGCCAAACTCTGTGGTCCCCTTGGCCTAAAACTTTGAGGGATGGCTGGGCTGGGGATCCGAGACTTGGGCTGGCTGCATCATGCAATGCTGATCTCCTTGCTATTTCTTGAAGCCACCCATGAGAGTAGGGTTCAAAACCTTCGTTGGTTTAGGATTGGTTGCGGGGTTATATCATCGTTTCATAATATATGTATATATATATATACTTCTGTAATGTATGATTTATTATAGAGATGATTCAGATGGTAATCATCCATGAACTGGGAGACCCTGTTAACTGACCGGTGTAGTGGAACGACAATCGTTTGTTTTGGATTTATGGCTGAATATGCTACAAACACCAACAAGCAACACACGGCAATTGCAGTTTGAGCCGTCCTGCAGATGTTGGTGAAGAATTGTGGCATGGTGATCTGCAGAGCCATCAACGAAGGACAATATTGATAGCAGGGACGTTGCAGGGTGGGGGATAATCATGGTGAAGACCCACAAACAATAAATGAGATTTGTAACCAACAGAAGTTTGGGAGTATGTGCAGCAGTGCATGGAGGCATCAACATGATGATTTGATCCATGGTGATGGTGCACCAGTCTTCGGGTACCCTTTGGCATTTTAGTAACAGGTAAATCATCTTCAATGGGCTTCCAAAGCAAACTGTTAAATTACCAGAGGGTACCCCAAGCTTGACCTCCCGGACGGCAGCTGATCATCAACTCATTCAACAGAACTCGAACATTACTGAGTGGTCAGTTTGGGATCGAGGAAGCCCCTGAAGTTTCATTTTTTGACCAAGTTCTTCCAAACGGCGCTGAGGAGTAGCGGAAACCTTGGTGGGCATAGTGAAGAAGAAAGAGAGTTGGAGGTATCTGGACCGAGTGAATCAGTGGAACCCAAGGACCTCGAATGCACCACATACCCTCTCCGTGTCACTCCACACCAAAATTCGGAGTCATTGGGGATTCATCTTGAAAATGACCCGGTGGCTGTTTTTTTCTTTGTTTTCTAAGTTTTCCCTCCTAGAGATTATTCAAGTGTGGTTTGTGTTTGGACGGTGCCATATGTTCTTTTCCTTGGCACCTTATCAACAGTTTCTCTCTGGTTTGCAATTTCAGATTCTGTGGTTTTGCATCCTTATTCGGGCAATTGTTTACAATTCACTTGGGTGGTTAACGGTGGTTGATCAAACATTCTCCTTGTGTGGTTGATTCCAACTTGATCTTCGTGAATGTTGATGGCTACATGTTTTGGGTCAAAATGGGGTACCCTGAATTCTGAATGGTAAATCACACAAAAATGACCAGTGTATCTGTGGTCCCGTGCCCTACATGGGAATGGCTCAGCACTATTGACCCCCCTGAAAATGGATGGCGAAATAGTAAAAATTACCCACCAATTTGGTGGGTCCAAACGGGCAGCCTCTCTTGGGTTGCAACAGCCATATACATCTGTTGTTGTTGATGTATGGTAATGTCTGATGAATCCCCATTCTCCTTTATAATTTCCCGGTTTTGGTCGCCACCACCACTGTGTAGGTATGGCTTCGGGCGCAACCTGCACAAGTCGGGGTGTGGGCGCCCGCAACTGCAGGGATTCGGATGTCAAATGTGCGTGCACCATGGTTTTTGTGTGGACGTCTATATCAATACTTTGAGTCTGATGGAGGGAGCGGTTCGAAGCTATTGGTATCCATTTTTCCTACTAAACGGGGAGCCAGTTGGAGCTATGAATTGAATTTCCCAACCACATGATAGTTAGTTTGACCTCTGGTAACTTAAAGTAGCTATGGAACATTGACCATTGATTCATAAATGATGAGCTTGATGATCTGCCTATTAAAATTGGTGATCTTCCAGTTCGCGACGTCGATTAACCATCTTATTGTGTGGGTATATCCACTATATATCCACATGTAAGTACACACAGTATATATGTCTATTATTGCTATTATTATATCATCATCATTATTGTTATTAATATTATCATCATGATTATAATAATTATTGTTATCGTTCTTCTTCTTATTGTTATTCTTCTTATCATTATTACTATTATCATTATTATCGCTATTATTATTATTATTATAGTATGTATATATATATATATAATGATATTCATCCAGAATATCCCCATTAGAACCCACCTGCTCTTCCTACCTTTAGGCTCTCGGAGTGGTTGCCTCATGGCGTGGCCATCGGCGAGGCCGATACGCTGGGACAAGCCCTGGTGTTTTTATGGTCATACTTAGATGTATATGTACATATATATATATATAGTTATATGTTTTTTCATTCTTAGAACGCATGTGCCTCCTCTATAGTTGATGAAGGCCTTGATATCAGGCATCAGAGCTAAAGATCGGGCATGGTCTGTCCTACAAAAGGAGGTAGTTGCATGAAGATCTTCCAAACCCAAAAGGGATTTGAGTCTGAGTCGGTGACACAGGACTCAAACCATTGACAGAAGCGATGAGCAGATTATGTCATAGAGGTGTTTGAGATAATTGTTGCTGTTCGTTCAATACTCCAAGGGTTACAAGGAATCAATGTGGTTAGCTCAGCAATTTGACACTGGGACTCTGGTGACTCCAAAGCACCAGCCTCAAGTACCAACTTTTCTTTTAACGTGGGTGTGGACATTATTTGCTGCTGCTTCGGAACTCCAACAGGTCGTTTTTTTTTTTTTTTGGGGGGGTTTTCCAGGTGTCCCAGGATATCATGATCTCCATGCTCCGTGCTTTTTCTAGGACAAGCGTCAGCAGTGGCGGCAAGCATCACAGAAGGCGTGCTCCGTCGGTCCGTGCCGAGTGAAGAAGGATCTGGCAACTCGCGCAATGTGAGGAGGACATGATGATATACAAGAGTTTTACAATCAACAGTAGGGACTTAGTATGACTTAGTGGGATATAATTGAGGATATGGTAGAATAAAAGCAACAAGCTGATATGATATCTGAGTTTCTGTGAAAATTGCAGTATTCCCACAAGATAGCAATTTTGATGCAGAAAGAGATGATCAAATTTTGGGTACCTCATTTTGAAACAACCCATATCAATGTGACACCATTTGAGGGCCATCTCCACTAGCATTTCTCTACATTGACACGAGTTTCTTCCGGAATCTCTCTATATCTGTGGGAGGTTCTGGAGATCATGCAGCTGATTGTGGACGCTTTTCTGATGCCCAGTCCCCCAGTGGTTTCAGTCGTTACATCTGGGTTTGTCTGAAAATGGGATATCCGCAATTCCAAGGGATTATCATATGTTTTTCCCCATTAAACTAGATTCACATTTGCCTGAAAGTGGGGTGTATACGGTGTATACACTTTTCAGATGAGGACCAGGGCATGCTGATCAGGTGGGAAACTAGAGATGTGGAGATCTTCAGTCAGCGACAGGTTCTCCTGGGACCACTGCAACTGTATTATCTGAGTAGTGAAAAATTGAGGTCATGGGCACCCCCAGATTTGCGCCATTTTGAACTTGACCTAGCCCTCACTTTGTCAGGGAGACTATCCTCCAATTTTTTCTTGGGCTTCAACTACACGCCTGGTGAACATCAGTTGAAATCAGTCGTAACCCCTATGCTTTCTGGTTGAAGAAGCCCATCTAGCATGACATAAAAGTGCACCAGCCCCGAGGCATGAGGGTGCCCTGAGGCCTATCTTCTCTGCGTGCGCCCGTGAAGTGCCATACATGGCATCACCTTTCCAAATTGCACGAACCTGAAACAGGGCTACCAGTACCAAGTAGATGATGTAACTCTTCAAACTGTCAGAAACAATAACACATTTCTCAAATCAGACATGTTTGTCAATGAATCGGGGTGGTTTCACACAAAAAATATCAACCCAAGATTAATCAGGGGTGTCTCACAACAACAAAGAGCCCGAATTTGCTGCGAACATGGTAAACTCCCCTAATCAAACAGCCCAGGGGTTGCTAGCAAGGAGGTTCTATAGTTACCCCAAGACACCCCAATACAAGTTCAGCAACTTGAAATAGGGTCGCTTGGAGATGATTTGGGAAATAGAGGAAGAGCATAGTTTTCGACAGGCTCCATTGGTCGCACGATTTCTCTGCAGTGTTGGAGATTCATATTTGACTCACCCCGGGGTCCCCAGGGTCTACTGGTATGGTCCTGGACAGAATCAGCAGGGCTCGGCTTGTTCGAAGGATTTGGTGGCTTCTAGGTCGCCTGATAGACAGGAGTGGTCCCCAGGATGGATTCCCTCCAAAAGTGGACGATGGACCCATGAATGCATTCGGTTGTGCAAGATTCGCTTTTGTTTCCATTGTTAAACACCCATGTCTCAGATGACCATCTGCAAAATGAGCGAGAAGACGGTGGATTTTTGTACCTCAGGTACAAGCAGCTGAGACAGGAGGGCTACGAATTTCCGCGATCTTCCACTGGAGTTGCAGTTTCTGGGCCGCAGTGCTCTGTGGTTCTGTGGCTCTTTCAAGCTGCGAACAGTGTCAGAAAGCTGTGCAGGGGATCTGTGGGGATTGTGGACCATCCAATCTTGTTTGTCATAAGTTGTAAGGTTTGGATGGGCGCAATAGCAGCCTGACAAGGACGTCAGGAAAGGAAAACATACTGTTGAAAGGCAGTCTTGCAAGTCTCCAAGCAAACTAGAAACTGGATGAGACTGGTGTTTGTTTCCTTGTGGCCAGGGGTAAAATGGATCATTTCGCATTCGCTGCCGGATCGTTCCCAGGCGGATCTTTGCCTCGTGAATGGAGCGGAAGACAGTGCGGCGTCACGATGGGATGGGTCGATGGGTTGGCCACTCGTCAGCGGAGATAACAAAGTTAGGTTTCGGAGCACTTGTTTTTCCTGTTGACAGTGGGCAACTTCAAATCAGCTCCCAACTGCGCCTGAATATCTATTATCACAATATATGTATCTATATCTATCTATATATGCGTATATACATATATATATATATATTCGTACATACACACTGGGTAGTGAGTTTACTTCTCGCGATGCCAAGATCTCGTCGCAAAAACAATATGCCATGCGCAGAAGCCTCCACATGCAATATGTAGAAGTCATGGGTGAACATTGTTTCTTTAAGATGGGGGGGGCAAAACTACATGGGACACTGATTTTGACCGCAAGGCCAAGCATTAAGCTGAGACATGCAGAAAACCCTTGTGCGGTAGTGTGTACGACAATATCTGTTTAAATTTTGTTGAAGGTTCCATTTTCATGTTCAAAATCATCATTTCTGAATGGCACAGTGATTTTCCAACTTGATGGAATTGAATTGCAAGGTTTTTCAATATTACTCTGCAGATGCAGCACGCTTTAGTTTTTTGGGGTTTCCTTGTTTACTTGCTTGCTGGCTCGTTTGTGTATATGTTACATATGTATATATACATACATATATTTATACACTTATACACATGTTTAATATGTACATATGTATATATATATATGTTTAATATGCGTATACTTTAAATGTATACATATATATATACATATTTATACATAGCCTGGCATAACTTGCGGTCCATGCTGAGGGTCGATCCAGAAAATCAATATTCATACTGTATTGATCAGAGACGCACTCAATGGATTCAGAGACAATCTGTACTCCAGAGCTTTTGAACACACTGATAACTGGGTTGCAAGACTGATGCTTCAAAGCCACCATTTTTGTTGGTCAAATCCAGATGTCTGTTGGTAGAAAAAAACACACGCATTTTGCAGCTTCAACAAAGCTGTTGCTTCTGTAACGAATCCAATTTTGCTTGTCTCAAACCCATAGAATCACCATATCCACACTCAATCCCTGTTCAATGAGCATTGAATCCAGCATTTTTGGTTCCACAGGCCCTGCTTACTTGGCCGGCGCAAGTGCAGCGCCGCCCTACCGGGCGCCTGCGCCCGCGCCCGCGCCGGCGCCGGTGCCGGCGCCGCCAGCGCGGTCGGCGGAGTCGGAGGAGGTTTGTAACGGTTTGTGGAGATGAAGGGTGGTCTGTTGGATCATGTCAGGTGTCTATATATTGTTATTGTTTCTTATACTTGTCAGTATCACTAAAGTTGTGTTGATGTTTATCATTCCTACATTCATTTTTTAAACCACGATTTTTATTATGGATCGTGGGGTAGGTTGCGCTGAAAGGCTGAATATCGATACTAACATGGAACTATTGAAGTATCACCAGCCAAGAGTTGGAATTCAAACAGCAAGTTTGTTTTGTTTGGTGTTTCAAATGGTTGTGGGTTTCCCTCCTCAAAATGACAGCATGATCCCATTTTGTTTCAAGGGATTGTTGAAAGCGCCTGTTGTTCACTGCCAGGAAGTGGTGCGCCTGGTGGTCCGCTCGCCCAATGGGTTGACCCACTCACACTGGAACCGGCCACTGCCCGTATGTCAAAAGTCAGCACCTACAAAGGCCCCAAGAAGGGTGAAATTGCAACACCCAGATCGGGGCGTTGAGGTCGCTCGTGAAGATGCCAAAGAGCGTGTAGAGCAACTGGTGCAGGCCCACGGAGGGGTTGGTTAGTAAAACCTGAGATCGATAGCACCCACTGTAAGATTCACTAAGAGCATGATTTCGGCGTCATGGGTTTGCTGAGTTGCTGGGTCCAAGACCAAGAGTTTTGACCCACAGCCAACAATCACAAGAGCCTCACCTTCACTCCTCCGTGGCTTCGTATTCGTATCCCATCAATCAGCGGGCCCTTTGTGGGTCTATGGGAAAGGATGGTTTGATCCTAGAAAGGATCAGCCATTTGTGGGTCTATGGGTACGCAATCCTACGGAAATGATGCTTACTTTCTCATTTTTGTGTTAGGGGTAAACCCATGCCCGCGTACCAATATCTGTATCTATATCTACATATATATATATATATACATCTATATCGTCTATATCTACTGTATATCCAGTATTTATATCTATATCCAATATCTACATCTGTATCTATATACGTTCACATCCCTGAGATCTCCCCTATTCCATTCCTTTTTTTTCAGGCCTTGGAGGACGGACGCGACTTTGACCCCGCAGAGTTGGAGGAGCTGATCACCTTGGTGGAGGCGGGGCATCAAGAACCGGGGGGTGGGTGGTGAAGATGCAGATTCATTTATTTTTGTTGTTGTTCTTAAGTTATTGTGTTTCTTCAATGGTTATTGTTATTGTTGTTGTTACTTTATTATATTAAGGAAATCTACGATTTCATGGTAATAACTGTAATAACTTACAACCATTGTCACCATAACACTGATGTCTTGAGTCTTTATCATTAAGATCCATACCATTGTTATTGGTATTTCTAGGACGATGAGGATGACGCGGATGCTAGTGTTATTTTGTTATTGTGATTGCCGTTTTGTCAAAACCGCTGCCATTCCTATCGTTATTGCTATGTTTTCTATTTGGAATTACTACTCCTGGCTAGTGTTATTGTCATGATTTGATCTTTTCGGGATATTATTAGTGTTTGATGATTCGCTGCTGCTGGCCATGAACATCCATGGCTGCTGTGAGGACATCTCTGAAGTGCTTCGGTCCATGGGTGTGGAGACAGAGGCCCCGGAGGCGCACGTTGAAAAGACGAAGATGTGGATGACAAGTACAAAGATTGAAACATGTATGTATGTATATATATATATACAAAAGATATACATAGACTAGTAACTTCTAATGATTATCATACATGATGCAATGATTTGGAGATTATTCATTGACTATCATAGATTTTATTGGCCCATCTGCGGGGCTCCGCAGGCGCCGGCTCCCTCACCGGCGCCGGGGCACGGTGCTCGGGCCCCCTTCTCAGCCTCGGCAGGGATGCAACCAAGAAAAGGTATCCGTATACCATTTACTATCATTTGTAGTAGTGTATCATGTTACGGTATTTGGCAACTTGATATTGAAATGACAATGATCGTAATATGATAGTCATAGCGACTAATACCACGAATGATAACAACAATCATCGCAACAACAATGATATACAATGATAGTTTTTTTTTTTTCCATCACAACACTAGGCTGTATGCCAACAATAGGTATTTTTCACAGCCAATCATTGTTGGTATCATGCTGGTTATGGGGATGAATCCTGAAAGTTAGGATCCATGCTTGGAACTGGACGAGCAACCAAGTATTCTACATGTATATCATGGATACTACATATGGAGGTTTCCTGCAATGGGGGTACCCCCAAATCGTCAAAATCATATATAGACCATTTTAGTATTGAAACCCATGGTTTTGGAGATCACCCATTTTAAGAAACCTACATATCCTTGGCCAATGATCCCTGAAAGTCCCTATATATACACATACATGGATAGGAACCATAGCTGTCACTTATAACCCATTTGTAGATGATTCCATGGTAAACACTTGGATTTCCAGGATATTCTTAGCATCGAGGTCACGATGCCGGCCCCGGCCCCCCATGCTGCGCACGGTGGACGGGAACTGCTCATTACGGGCCCGGGCGCGCAGGAATTCGGTGTTGAAGTGAGTCATGTTGAGCACAAAATGATTAAGCTGTCTTTTTGATATGGTTTTTCATAATTAGATACTTTCCAAGAAGTAAACAGTTGCTAAATGAGGCATGTTCCGTTCTTGAGCGGTTACCACGTAAGCATCTGTTCTGTCAGATCGCTTTGGGTTTGCCAAGACCACTGGATCAGCTTCGGCGAGCATGTGAATCAATGATCAGAAATTTGGACGGCCTTCTGCAAACTTGCGGAGGAACTCATATGGGCGTGTCTCAAAATCAGGGATGCCTGACAGTCCAACAAAAAAAACAACATTTGATGGTATGGCTCAAATCATGATGTAATGATCATGTTCCGCAGCAAGATTCTCGATGTGATTTAACCACGGCAATCATGATCAACATCAAGAATTTGCGAATTGTCATTTGACCATTCTGATCAACATTTGACCATTGATCAATATCCCATTGACATTCCATTCATATCCCATTAAATCACAAGATTTTATCCCCATCAGATTTTACACACCAGTCATACCCTATTCCGTAGCCTATTCCCATTAAAGCTCCAACTAACCATTGATGATTGCGAACGACCGAGGTAGCGCAGCGGCAGCCGCGGCCGAGGGGCCGAGTCTATTCGGGGCGGTTTTACGTACCCAAAAAGTATCTCCAAAAATGGGGCAGAGATATGGTATATGTAACATATATAGAGATCCTCAAGAAAAAGGAGATATGATGAGAGATGTAGATATCCAAAAAGTATAGACTTGCATATACTTTCCAGCGCGATTCAAGACGACATTGCATGATCTTGGGCTACTGTAGATTGTAGGCCTGGATTTTTGTACCTGGTCAGAGTGCAGGGTTTCCTTTGGCGAAAACACACACAATGAGTTGGAACGCGGATTTTATTCCACAAAGCTAAAGGAAGTCTAAAATTAGTTTATCACTTCCAGAGTCAAGTTGCCTAGACATAATACTCGTGCAGTCTAGGAAGGAGCCATTGGCCAAGAAATCACATACGCAATAATGGATAGTCAAACACTAAAGTCTCCGGCGCTGATCAGCGTCGCTGGAGCTTGCGAGGCATCCACCATGCAGTCAGAGCCAACCCACTTTAGCGGTGGGACGTGCGGAAAGCCAGCTCTCAAGTTGTGGGTTTCAGCCTTCAGTGTTCTCAATTGGGTACTCTCATATAGCCTCAGCGTGTTGGAATCCGAAGACCGAAGATGTAATGTGGTAAAACCCAATGCCAAAAAATACCCGAAACACTATAAATCACCATTTTTTGGGGCAGCATTTCAAATCATATTAGGATAGACATCATCCCAAGCCCCCTCCCAGTCGTTGCCGCCGCTGGCTGTTGGGCGCCTTACGCGAGGTACATGCCACCCCTGACCCCCACTGCGCCCTATCGGGACAATCCCAACGTCTCTGATGAGCTGCAGCTGCCAGTCGGGGATGCCCTGGTCGAACCACCGAATTTACCATAGATGGGTGGTATAAAGCATGAAATTATGGGTGGTTTATGATTGCTTTACTAACATGAAAGAAGGGGGGAGATGTGATATGTCTTTTCGGTGTTTTGTTTTTCGTGTTTTTGTTGTTTTCGAAAGATGGTTCGATGCGCAGAAAAGGAAAACGACTCGTTTCTTGATCATTTCTGAAAGCTCGTCTCATTTTTGGGGGTTTGAGAGTATGCCTTCACATAGCTAAGCCTCAACCACTTCTCAATGGCGCCTCCCGACGATCATAGGTTCTGGTCAGTGCTGTGGTAGGGATTGCGGAAGCATGATAGTTTCTTTCTGATCGGACACTCAATGAACTCTTGTCTTTAGGTCTGACACCCAGGGGATCGCCCGGTGAAATTCGATCTTTGATGACTTTTGATGTTTCAGCCTTGAGATCTTGTTGGATTATATAACATCTTGAATCCAATTGAATCCAGATTTTGGAACCCCTGAAGTAGTCCCAGACTTTTGGTTTTCCCCGTGTTTTCAATGAGCAAACAAAACCACCAAGGCGGAAGATCCGTTGTTCGAAGCTCCCAGCCACCATGCTGGGGAGGTGCCATGATTGGAGCTGAAGAATTTTCGCCATTTAAAAATGGCAGAAATTGTGGGTTCTCCGTACGGATTTCCGTGGGTGATCAACATTTTGGGATACTTTGGTCATGAAATTGCTTTTTGTTTTGATGATTTTTTTCAAGAGTGATTTTCATGAGGTCGACGCATCTGAAAGCTTAAAATGTTGGACCTTCCCATATCACAGTGGGACTTGGAACTTCTTGGAGTATGGCCTGCCAAGTTCCGTAGATCAGGATAACCGTGGAGGTGCAATTTTCAGGCACACCTTTCATCAGGGTGATACTGTAGACATCGGAGGTTCTTGTTTCCGGGGGCAGAAGGTAATTCCTTGAGGATTGATGCAAGAATCGCGAATCGGGGAACACCCATCGCTTTAGGTTGCCATCTGGACTAAACAGTACAATTTTTTAGTGGAAACTAATCTTCCAACCCCTAGGCCCTATCTGGGAGGGTCTGTGTTAATTTACTGAAGGGTAGATGTTTTCCTTCTCAGAAAGATACATTCCGTTGTCAAGAAGGTGAGTCGTCATCATCATCATCATCATCATCATCATCATCACCACCCTGAGATCACCCTGATCACCCTGATCACCCTGATCACCCTGATCACCCTGATCACCCTGATCACCCTGATCACCCTGATCACCCTGATCACCCTGATCCTCATCGTCATGGTCATCATACTCAAATTTCTGCAGTTTATGAAAAGAAATCTAGAAGTTAGGGAGGTGACCCTGAAATCTGAACTTAAAACTCGATGGCCGAAGGTTGCAAGCTTTGTACTGAAGTTATGTCCCAAATGAATGTGAGAGGTTCCCTGAAGGTGCATCCTAGTCATAAAGTGGATGATAGCATTTGTGTAACTGGGTATATCTTTTCTACAACCGAGTTATAAGTATGATTAGCAATGGCTATGAACCACCTACTAGCTGGGATGAACACATCCAGTGATGGTGCATTCCTCCAAAAGCTGACGCTTCGCCCGGCTCGCCGGCCAGTCGTTGTTGGGTGGACGGAAGAAGAAGTCACTTGGCCGATGCTGGAAGGTTAGGGCATATCATCTCTTCCCACTACTGTGAATTTCCCCTAAGATGAAACCCCAGAATGAGCGGACAGAGAAATACCCAGTGGATCCCGGTGGATGGAAATTACAACCCGCAGTGGAGATGATCAGCTGCCCAGGGCTTCTGATGTCCCAGGCCGGTGGGCTCCTGGAGTCAATGGGCACAGTCCATGCGAAATCTCACAGGCGCTGGGGCCGAGATGGGCCGAGATGGGCGGAGTGTGTTGCTGGGGTTTCCAGGAAGCAGGCTGGGGTTGGGGGTTCTGTCCCAATGAATTCTTGATTTCCGCTTCAACGGAGGAGAATCCTTGGATAGTCTCGCAACGCTGCGGTTCTCAATGATTTCCCTCGAAACTTGGATGGTTAAATACAGCGAATGACCCATCTTGTAGGGCGCATTAGTTTCATTAAATGGATGATTTAAACATGTTTGATACTTAAAGTGATTAGCAAAATTGGATGCTCATCTTATTTTTAATGAGATCCATATTCTCCCACTATTCTCCCACTACTATTCCACAATTATTCCACAGTTATTATCCCACTATTATCCCACTAGTATACCATTATACCACTGCATTCTACTAACATTCCAATAGCACGGCCCAGACTGGGATCATTTCCCCTTCAACCTGCCAGGCTCTACCGGCACGCGTCGTCTTGGCGATGGCGTTCCACGGAGTGTGTGGCGAACTCGGTGCTTTCGCCAGGGCATTTGGCCCCAAGATTACCATTTGTAGGTCCCAATGTATGGCAATTTTCATGTGGAACATGATAAACAATGATATTTTTGAGTCTTCCGTTTCTTTTTTGGGGCAAACTCAAATGGTTGGAGTGTGTTGCTGAGCTATGGAGCTGTCTGTTGATGTTCTTTGCTCATTGGACAATCCTGAAAGTGAAATGACACTGATTTTTGGATGTTTAGCCTCCCAATTTATGGGCCAAAGTCTCCAAGATACAGATGTTTTGGATTCTAGGTCTATTTGCAGGTAGAGATTGTTTCCCATGGAATAAACTCAAGCTCAAGGTGCAGAACGGATAATGGCTTGTGCAGAGCCACAACTCACTCCACTGCTCCTGCCAAGGTACGCTGAGATTGGCAACGACGACTCCTCCCGCCCGCTGTTTCACTAGAAAAGGGGCTGTGAGAGTCACTGGCTGGAGCAATTCTTCCAAGGATGTTGAGAGTGTTAAATTTGCCACCGTTTTCTTACGAATCAATATTGCTGGTGTAGAAGTGTGGAAAGGCAAATAGCCAGTAGACCGACCTACATATTTCTTAGCTTTTCCCTGGATGCTTTCCTCATGATATTTTAGGCAGTCCTCATCTTTCCGTTCTTCAAAAACTCGGTGTTTCATTTGCTCCTGGGATTGTCTGGAGCCTCAAGACATCATCCATTTCCTGCTGAAACCGGGTTTCCCCATCTTGTTTGGGTCCCGCAGCTGCTGTCTCCTGGAATTGGCTCCAGCTGAGTAGGTCAATGAGCTTCATGATAGCCAAGTCAGTCATGTAACGGACCAGAATCCGGTGGCCCCAATACCACGAGGAAGTGCGCTGGGTCATGGAGTCAGAAGCTGCTCACAAATCTTTTGTGTAACTCGCCGTGTCTATGACCTTGTTGTATTTGAGCATGGCAAAGTGAATCCCAAATTCGTAGCACGTTTTGAATTCGTAATTGCCCATTGCCATGTCAACTTATGGGAGGGTAGCATCCTATTTCCCAGCGTCTCTGGCGTCCCGCCAGCAAATTGGCCCAATGCTCCCATGGCGGTAGACGATGACCGTGGGCATCACAGAAGAAGAGGTAGATGCCAGTTGCCCTTCTGGTGGTGGTTTCTCCAATCTGGCAGCCTTTAATCATGGTGTAGGTCCACAATGTAGAGGGGACGTTCTCCAGATCGTTGCTTGGCCCAGACTTTGACCCCCAATAGTCAAGGGGATATGTTCTCGGCCACTTGCTGGCAGCGCGCAGAAACTGATCATGTTTGCTGAAACCACAAGCAAGCAACATCTCAAGAATTGTTTGGTTGCATCTGCCAAAATGATTCTTTGCTCCATTTTCAGTGGGGGTCAAGTCATAGACCAGGCCTGAACATCTTCGAAAAACCACCAAATATCACGGTTGAACACGAGATTTCTCCGTTAAAATGGCAAGAAGTTTGCGAACAAAAAACGCACATTTTGGACGCAGATCCGCCGTTTTGGTCTGCAGGAGGCGCACTTGCAAGTGGTCTATGCTGCACGGCAGGAGTTCCGAAACTGTGGGGCGTCACTGAGGAGTTCCAAGCAGTAGATACCCCTAAAATCCACAGGTTGATCATCATATTTCCCCATTAGATGAGATGAAATGATATCTTACACACCACCTTTTTGTGGTATCCCCCTTAGGAAAAACAACCACAATCGATTGCAATCATGCCTTTTGATTTCGGTTTTTGATCTTCCACCCCTGATACTGCAACGGCGGATCACTTCATCCATGGGAAGATTTTGAACTCGGGTGACCCGACCCCAACTCCAGAAAGCAAATCCCGACGTTGAAGACCTAGCTGGATGACTTGGATTTGAAGACTTTGGCATCGATATCAACAATAGAATTCCGCCTTGCAGCAGCGCAGGATTTGCTGAACGGAGAGAATTTAGGAAAGCAATGGGATGCAACGCAGACGTCGGGCCCCCTGAAGGGAAGGGGTGGGATTGCCGTGGCGATGGTGACCTATGAGCCACCAAGACTCGAAGCATGCAATGTTGGGATGTCCGGGAGAGCCCTTGGTTGGAAAAAGGCTGCCTTTTCAGGGGTGACAGTGCAGACAATACTTCTGTTCTCGGGTATAGAACTTCACCCATCAGATGATTGGGTCTGGAGCCACCAGAGGACAGGATGCCGCCATTGCTGCACACTCTTGAACCAAAACATGGCAAGGTGATTTGGCAGGAAAGAGGCAGTGAAAACATAACAGCTTCAAAGGGCATTGACTTGAGAGCAATCTTGAGAGCAACGGCCATAGGTTCATTTTAAGACAGCATCTTCCCATCAAATGTTAGGACTGACATTCGCATGAACATCACATCTTTCAATCTGCATGGCATTTTTCTGAAGGACACCAGCATTTGACAGCTTGCTGATGACAAGAGCTTCGCAGGTTTAAACCACCAGCTTAAAAATCACTGTCAAACCACTTGGTCAGCACGCATCAACTGTCAGACACCACAGAGGCAACTTGTGTGCCCTTGTGATCCGCCATGGCTGGAATCGACATCCTTTCGGATGCCAGGGGCTCAAGTGGTACCCTTCTGCGCGGCTGAGGTCGTGTATGCATGGACAAATCTATACTGTAGTATACAACATACATAAATATATACACATAAGTATCTACAAATTAGATATGAATATAACACATATATATATATATACATACATACCTATGTACACATATTTGCACACACACACACAAACACTACACACGTACATACAGACGTACTTATTACATATATGTCAAATGTTTGATGGTTTGACCCGCATCGTTCTTGGCGTCACAGCTGCCGCCCCAGGAAGAGGACGAAGTGCTGTGCCCTGCAGCACCAGCGGCCACAGCATCTTGGATGGCAAGACAAAGGATGCGGGGGCGCATTCTCCTGCTGATCTATTGATGGATGAAGTTACCTATGAAATTCCAATGTTGGAAGGCAGTGAACACGTAGAACGGCCAGAGATTAAGTGCCAGAGATTTTGGTGTTCACCAGGGTACCATGTTTTTTTTGTAGAATATACACACAGTCATCTGGCAGTTTTTAAGATGAGTTAAGCAGAGAATGAGGTCTTTTTACGGGAGGATCTCAAGGGCACATGAAATTTGTGAAGGGGAATGCAGCAACCAGATGGGCGATGTTTTTTCCCTATTGGTCTCAATACAATACTATGTTTATGTAACAATGTATATTTTCATTCCAATTTCAGCGCGGTCAAAAGGCAGCAACCAGCCAATATTCCAATCTTTGTTGGTTTTTGTCTGTGATTTTCCGGAAAACCCGTGGATTGATACGGAACACCAACACAAGGTTACCACGCCACAAGACAACAGCACGTTACGATCCAAAATGTGCACGCATCGCACTACAAGAAAACAGCGCCACACGCAGTCAAAATTTCCACGGTGCAAGAAAACAACACGTTACGATCCAAAATGCACCACATTCCTCCAGTCCGCGTTTGAAAAAAAAAATACTTTTTTTGGCGCGAGAAGCACGTTACGATTTCACGTTTTCCTTGCGCCTGCACGAAATTTGATGATAACGTGCTCCAAGTGCTGCGCCTGCCACGAAATTGGATCATAACGTGCTCGAAGTGGTCCATATGCTTTCATGTGATATGAAGCGGGTTGACAGTTGACATTCACTAGTTTGATTGATGTGACCAAGTTTAATCTTAGCAGTTGAAGGTTGAAGGTTCATTGCTTCATGTTCAATATCAGTTTGTTGGTTATATATCCCACTACATCCCCATAAATTCCCATATATATATATATAAATGCCATAAGAAATCCCATGAAATCAGCATTTTGGTGGTGAATTTTCCAACTTAGCTTCACCGGAGCAACCAAGCAGCAAACAAGCAGCAACCTTCACCCTACCAAACTTGGGGATGATAAACATACCCATGAAAATGCTGATGACTTGGGGATGGTTTATGGCATTGGGTTTACCGCATTATATCTGTATATATGATTCTATATATATAATTATAATATATATATATGTCCCATATGATGTTTTTTTTTTTTTTTAAAGTTACTCTTGGGTGTAAATGATATGATATATATAGTATATGTACTGTATGTACTTGAATATGCAGTTCATGTGCCATTGTCAAGACTTGGATGATATACCCATGTTGGTCATCACCCCATTAATAGGAATTTATACAACCATGGTAAGGATTTTTATCATGGGATGGATGACCATAAACCATATACCATGTTTTGACCATGGCATGCACATATAATTTACACATATACATATATAGCATATGACGTGTATATATATATATATACATATGTAGGATTTTGTAAGAAATCAATGATTACGATAATGATAATGTATATATAGATACATGTATACGTACATCCAAATATATAAATGTATTCATAGAGATCCGTCTTGCAATCCTCATATTACATGGGAAAAGGTCGAACCTTTGCCAGTGCCGCGAAGGACCCTCCGGCTGCGGTTCCGCAGAAAGAGGATGAGTTGCTGGGAACTGCAAGGGCAGTTTTGGAGCCCCTAAGGTTGCCGAGAACAATAGGGGTATACAGCCAGTATAGGTTGGCCAAGTCGCGGAATCAACAAGAGGTGGGATTGATTGCAATATCGTTGCCTGTGGACAACGTTTACCATTAAACAAACGGATATTTTTACCGTTGGGACACTGGAAGACCAACTCGATGGATCCAAATCGGGATGACCCAATGAGAACTGGAAGTTTTGGAGGGAGTTACCTCCAAATTTGATGGGGCAGATCAGCATTTTCCCCAGCTAGAACCGCAATTTGTGGGGCATAGCCCTATGTTCAGACATACCCATCCACGCCAAATATTGTTGCTTATATACCACTAAATATCCATTTTTGTCACTTTATATACCCCTTTGTATCACCAGTACATCGCCATGTAGTGTTGGGTATATCACCATTCAATCACCATCAAATTCCCCCATTGTTGCTGGTTGAACCCCATTATTGTTGCTTAATCTACCAATTGCAATTCCTTGGGTTTACTTTTTTTGTCAGGAAAGCTATTTCTTCCATCTGTGCATCACGATTTTCACGTCAAAACGCTGAGGTTGGTGGCCCTTTGGAGCGAGGCGAGAGAGTCAGAAATCAAGATGTCGGTCATGGTATTGACATTTCCAATAGCAAATGGATTCTCTGTATGGGTATGTCTGAAAAAATGGGGTATACGGTATACCCCCAAATAGCTATTTTGATAGGGGACATGTGACGATTCGCTTTCTTTAGGGGCACACTATTTTCAGACAAACCGATATTTATATTTGGGCTATTAGATACTGGATATTCTTATATTCTATCAAACCAGTCATTGGTGCAGACTGCGAATATGTGGATCCAATAACTGATATCCTACATAGCCGATGTCCAATATGACTCATGATGTGTCACTGACATTAGTGATCAATATATTCCACTATATCATGTCACTAATCACATCCAAATAGCACGAATGGACATCATAGAGACTCAAGGTTGGATGACTAAGTGCGGTTAAGTACTAAGATTGGCCAAATCTCTGGGTCCTGTCATACCCCCAGGTCAAGAATATTATCTATTTTTTGGTGGCAAATGTGCATGGACATATTCACATATCTATCTCTTCTGAAGTTTGTGAATGCCCCACCCTATGTTTTTGCCCAGATGTTTTCTTTTCATTTCCTTTTTCAATATTGTTTACCCTCCGGTCAACTGACATATCGATGGAAAGGCACCATTTTCAATAGCTAAATCAACATGTTCAACAGCAAACTGTTAAATTACCAGCGGGTATATCCCATTTACATCCAATTAAATCACAGTAGGATCCACATATTTCTGGAGGGTCATCTCCCATCCGATGCCAGTCGGACGAAGAGATGCTGACAGCGAAGGAGGCAGCTCCGCCTGTGGCGTGCGCGGGGGTTCGATGTTTTTTGACGCCTATATAGCCTCTGGTAATCCAACAGAGCCATGGAAATGTGAAAGGACAACAGGGATATTCACCCCAAATGGGGATATGAACCAGCAATACTTTTTGGTAAATGCCAGCAAAATGAGCACACCCAACAAACATGGAGAATACTTACCAAAACTGTGGGGTTCCATGTCCAAGCAAATTGGCTTATAAACAACAATCGCGGAGATATGGAGATATACACATCGTACATGATCTTCCATACTGAATACGATGCAATATCAGTGCGGGTCAAACGGGCATGGACATTGTGATTGGAGTTATTGAGGACTGGGTATGTTTACCCAAAAGAATGAGGATATAAGCAAGCAGGTGCTGCAGATGGGCTGCATTATGGTCACCGATGATGGTTCTTTATTTTAACAATGAGTCAAATCCTGCTGGACCTCAGATTTGTTCGTTGTTTTTTCTGAGAAGACCGTCCCATCTTTTCGGGTCCCGATGTTAATCAACACCATAAATCAAACATTTTCGGGCGCTTTGAGGGTCCCAACTGTAATGACTTTGGCATCGGCAGGAAACCTCTAAAGATACAGTACGTGAAGAAAATACTGCTTGGAGAGTGAACTTCTACTATTTCCACTCCAGCGGAGTTTTGAGTAAAACATCCAATTGAACCTCAAGGCATAAGACACTACATATCCAAGATTGTCTATATTTTCCTTCGCTGTTTGCCATGGTCACCATTATGATTGATCTGGGCGACGATCGACTCAGGCTGCAAAGGCAACCCCACCGAAAGAGGACTGGGGCACTCAAACTGAGTCTGAAATCTGTCCCACATCAGATCTGACTCTTGACCTGCCCTCTGATTCTTGACCTGCTCTCTGGATTCGGGCCAGGGAGAATTGGCAGTTTCACTACCTGAATGATGCACAGAATGGCCTAATTTCCAGCAATGCTTGTAGAGGGCATACCCACCTTAGAATGAATAGAATACAAGAACTTGGAATCATTTAGACCAAGCATTCAATACAGGATTGTCCCATATTATCAATTATGATCTAAAAAACCTGCAAGTGGGTTATTCCGTTATTCCCATCAAGATATGGACCTATTTCTGGCTAGGCTCCGGCTGCAGCTGTGGTGGCCGATCTCTCGGACGATGAGGCTGGCATGCTAACAATGGGTAAGCAATCCTCAAAGAGATGCAGATTCTTGCAAACGTCCAATCCCAAGAATAGTGGTAAAGAATGGAACATGGATAATTCTGTCTTTTTTTTGTTGCTAAATACCTTCTAGGATAGTCAAACATTGTTTGGAAATAGGACATCCCCCAAACTGCCCAAATACCATTTCCCAATTAAACGGCCATAAACATCGGGGTATACTCCAATTTGAGACACAACAAAATCGGCTGTGAAAACAGGCAATTTCTTCTTGCAAGCGTTTTTGTTTCATTGCCATGCTAAATTACGCCAGAGTATAGCCTATAAAGGATACCACCAAAAGCCTGGTGGGTGGTTTCAAAGATGTCCTGTTCTGCGTCCTAAGAAATGGGAGGATGACCCCCCAACAGACTAACGATTTTGGCATGCATTGAAACCCATGTGAGTCTCCAACAGCATATAGAGAACGTTGCAAGCACGAATTAGGTGGTCCTTAGACGGATTAGATGGAGACATATACATATACACATATGTGTATATAGATACGAAAATAATCATGCACATACACATGTAAATATAGGTATGGTGTATGCAGATACAAATGGTTATTCTTATAGAAATTGTGATCTATTTGCTATCCAAAAAAGACACGCTTCACTTGTTCCAGGCCTCTGGGGGATGGACATTGGTTCCTAGCTCTGACTCGCTGCCCAGGACGAGATGTTGTGCCCAGCCAAGGACTCGAGTGGGGGGGACTTCCAGGGCCGAAGGATGCTGTGGGATGCACAATTCAGCTTTGCTGCCATTGAGCCATGGTTGACCTTACATGAACCTATCATCGTCGCTTAGATGTAGCAACATCTTTGGTTGCATCTATTCATACCCACTTAAATTAGCAAACAAAACATGTAATGATATTTTCGTAGATTTCAGACACATGTATGTATATATATAATATGTATATATACATACAGAGATACAGATCCACATGCAATGTACATGCTCTTGCTATGCCACCATTATCAGCATCATTCTGCTGGCAGTTACATCCCCATTGACAGTCGCCAGGCGCCTCAAGCTTCGCTGAACCCGCCACGGCCTCCGGCAACGCCGCAAGCTGCCCCCACCGCGCCTGCCGCGCCTGCGGCACCGGCAGGTCGATGGGTCGTGAGTCTGGCTGAAATGGGGGATTGATCCACCAAATGTAGCCACTAAACAGGGACAATATTGACAATTATGACAACTATTTGGTTTCGGGGTACCCTATTTTCAGACAAAGCCTTCTTTTGAGAGGATATTCCTTGAAATTGAAGGCTTACAAAAATTTTGCAGGGCTTAGGGTTTCTCATTCTGGGAAGAAGTCGACTTTCGGTGCAGATACGAAGTGGGATTGCAATGGGTAAGGAGACACTGTGATCCATTCAGATCCATTCGGATGATGCCAATTCCTTTCAATCCTTTGACCAGGAGATGCGGCACAGGCAAGACTGATGCCGGGGAGACACCAGTGACAAAGACTGGTCGATAGAATATCTAGTGACCTGCTTGGTCGAACGGAAAAATTACAGGACCCCCCCCATATTTGAATAGAATGACGTAGAATAACCAGGGTTTCCTGTAGATCATCCCTTAACCACATGCATTGACTAGCATAATTCGGAGAGCGGATCAGACATACTGACCCCCAACATCGAATGTGTCAATAGAAAACGACCAGTCATTTGCGGGTCCATTGGGACCATCCAAACTGATCAATCTGTTTGGTGTGGGTTGACTGTTCAGGACATGCCATTCTTTTTTGAATCACGGAGGGTGGATTCAGGAGAGGATTAAATCTGAATCTGATTTTGCACGGTTTCGGCCCGGACATTTGATTGTGATTGGAACGAACCATGGCGGTGTTGCGCCTGGGGGTTTGAAACACTTCCTGCAGACGGGTGACCTGGACCTCCCCGAACTTGGGTGGTGTTTTCAGTGGCTGAAACGGATTCAGCTCCCAGATTTGGTTTAATGGACAATTTCACATGAAAATCATGGAAGCGCCCATATTTATCTGTACTTTGTCTTCACCAAACAAAGGGATTTCCTTTACAAAGTGACAAAGTGTTTTCAATTTGCAGCACACCATGGACCACCTGATGGATTCGTGGCCCAAGAGACCGGAGGCAAAGCCGGAGAAGCCTTCTGAGAAGCCTTCTGAGAAGCCGAAGAAAGGGAAAGCAAAGGAAAAGGTGCCGCCTGTGCCATGCTGCCGGTGCAGATTGGTGTTAGACTGTTAGATTAGATGCGCTCGGCTTGGTTCTTAACAAAAGTGTTGTTAACCAAAATTTTCCAAACTTACGGGCTTACCACCCAAGATTTGGATAGGCCGATCCGAAAATAATTTTTGTTGGCCAGTTGGTCACCATTCTTATACCCGGTCGTAGTGTAATATGCTTTCAGGTGCTGTCCAGGCATTGAACAAGAGGTCAAATTCCATTCCCAGCTATCGTGCTCATATCTACGGCATACCTGAACTACTATATCACACCCTCAATGTTCACATCTTGCACACAAACAATAGATATTGAGGACATATATATATATATATATACATATATATATATATACATACATATAGACAGCATGCAGATTCAGAATGCATTCCCGTTCTCGTTACTCGTTTCCACACCTACCTCGCTCCTCGAAGCTTCACAGGCAAAGCCACAACCCAAAGCTGACGAGAAGCCCCCAGCCGGGCCCATGGCCGAGAAGGCTGTGGCGCCTGCAGCAGCTCCTGTGGCTCCCGCAGCGGTTGGGGCGCAACCGGCAGAGATGCTTGCAGATGATGGAATTTGGGGGACAGTTTACCTAATTATATTTGCCAGCAACAAAGGGGCATTGGACCGTGTTTGACCAACAACAAATGAGATATCATCAAGAAAACATGATATTTTTAACCCACCACAAATGCGGATTTAATTGATCAGGGATGGATATTTTACCTACAATTTTGGCGTTGTAGATTCAGATATTGGGAAACTATGCAGATACGACCGACTACAATTAAAAGGTAGCAAGACTACGATACTACAGAACAGCGAAGGTGGATGGATGGTTTACTGTAATGAACGATCACTATTGTTTCGCTTGTTGATTTCGATCTGCAACTTGCAACTAAATATTTTGAGTGTCTGGAGGGAGCGGAAGGACCGTCTGCGGTTCAACACACCACAGTTGAACCTACAAAAAGTGATTAGAGTTGTGTTGTTCAGGAGGAGCCACTCTGGGAGAACATGTAGCCTTTGAACCTCAAGGCATACACTTTAGGCATGGTTCCCCACTGTTCTATCCAACCTGCAGACTTGTGTCACCCTTTTGATGCACAGTCAAGGGGGTGCCTTCTCTGATCATCCCCAATGATCAACGAATATCTCATGACTGACCCAGCACTAACACTGAATAGTGACATAGAAACTAGTAGGGGGTACGTGTATCTTTGTGTTCTGGATGCAGAGGATCTTCCCAACGTCAAACGGGCCAAGATATTTGGTTCCTGTCCCCGACACAATGCCATCGAAGGAAAGAGCCCGCGAAAGTTGCTGCGCAGTCACTTGGTAAGTCACCGGTTCGTCGGTCTTTGCCTTGCAAAACATCTGGTGGGTGTACGGATACTTCGAGCTCCAGTTCACACTTGACAGATGCCAAACAAAAAACACTTCTCTCATGGTTTGAGTCCAATTTTCAGACCCGGGAAAACATATCATACATCTTGTGAATTGCCCTTGAGCTGTAACAGTCAGTAAAAGGCTTTCTTACTAAACACGACCTCCAAATGGTGCACCATGAACTCACATTTTTTGTCACAAAAGGATTACGGCAGTTTGGGAACATTTGGGAAACTTTGGACTACAAAGCCCGTCGACCCAGCTCGAGTGTCGCAATTTCTGGTTCTCACGCATCACACATCAAAAGGTGGTCGTTTCTCACAGATCAAACATGATTCGTCCATCATCCATCCATTCTCGTTCTAACAGGCCAAAGGCGGCCGTGGCAAAGGCCAAAGGTGAGGCGAAGGGAACCAAAGAGGTGAAGAAACTCAGCAAGGAGCGACGATTTTGCCGTGGATTTTTCCCTGGGACTTTGGGATGTTGCAAGGAAAACGTGTTGGTCCAAGAATCCCAAAGCTGGAGGATTTACACCCAGTTTACGCATGTTGAAGAGATTTTCCTTGGATATTTGTGGCAATGTTGAGAGATCATGGCAATTTGAAGAGGGAAACTGAGGTCTTACAGAATCTTTTTTTGGGATACCATTCTAGACAAACCAACCAAGAATCAGCAAAGCAATACAACACCACATAGAGATTTAAGCAACTAAGGATGGAAATCGGCAAAAGGGGGATGTTGCTAAAAACATATGTGGATCAAGCCAACAAGAATGGGGAGACAATCAATAAGCGTAGGGAGATCACACAGGAACGGTGGGGTTGATCCAGATAAAATCAGGACGAGATGGAGGGGAAAGTCTTGGAATACATGAGGCGCGGGTCCTGAAAGATTCGTTCTGTGTTGATGTGGTGTTTAATGTTAAACCAGCAGGATTCAAAACCCCGGGTCGCTTCATATTTCTAATCTTGATTTATCACTTCGATATTTTTTTCCCGAAACAATCAGCATGAATTTGTACTAATTTGTGAATCCAGGGTCGACACAGTTTGTAGTTGATAAAACTCCACATTTTCATGGGTCACGACTGTTCTCATCTGACCAGACAGCTGCAGCCAAAGGCAACAGAATCGGCCTTACAACTCTCAGAACGTCTTCGACAATCTGCATGGTGCTGTTCCAAAAGCCTCGGTACAGGTGCCTCTTCAGGGTGGAGGTCAGGGTGTTTCAGGCGATTGAAACAGCTGAAGGTTCATGCCAGTCGAAGATCATGTTGGAACACAACAGGATTTCCATAAAGACTTGGTGGTAAGCCAGGGTTTTTGGCTGGTCAGTTGGTTTTCTAGCCATGCATGGAGGAATATCATGCTCCACTGAAGAATCTGTCAAGGGAGGTCTTTCACGTAAGCCATGACTTCGGATTATCTTTGAATATTGACAGTGTATCAAGGACATCAGATGGGCAATGGGCCATGGCCATCGCCATGGCACCCAGGCAATTATGGAAAGCTTGGTGGCAGAGGGGAAGCTCCTGCTGAAAGAGTACGGCAAGATTAAGGCGAAACCCAGCACCATGGAGCTCCATGGCCAAGGGTTACATATCTCATAAATAGCTCAGAGACATTCAAGAAATCTACCCATAGATCCACCCTTTTCTGTTTGCTTCTTTTCTATCCCCAGCCAGGTCTTCCTGGTCTCCCAAACTTCAGTGGCTGGGTCGGAGGATGCTGGCAACCTGCAGCAACAGGTGGATGAGGCCAGGGTCCAAAATGGCGGCTGTGACTTCGGTGCAAGTCCTTTCGGAAATATAGCTACACATATACACAGTGTACATAAATGTATATATATATATATGCAATTCTAGAACTTTTTTTCTGAGTTGTGTATATAGTTTTTTTTGGATCCATTAAACAATTAGAATTCCATTTCCGAAGCCGTTTTGGCGTCTAGCTTGATGACACCAACATCAATTTCCCCAACGGGGCGCACCACAGGTCTCCAAGAAGAGGAAAGAGCTCCACGGATCCTTAGCAACTTGGACGCTGAAAATAAGCCGGGGGATTTGCCATCCACAAAGTTGGGGTTGAGTCCATTCAAGCATCAGCGGATAGACATGGAGGTTAAATGAAAGTGAATGGTGGGTCATGCCTCTGACCTGGTTTCAGGGTTCCCTCAGCCACCTGGAAACAATGGGAAGAGAACATGGAAGAGAGGCAGGGCGGCTTCAGATCCTTTGGCGACCAAATGAGAAGGGGTCGAAACTCCCACCGAATGAGATAGGTAGCTATTCACATTGCGACCTAGACTCCGCTGGGAACGTGTTCTGGAACGCGATGCGAACGGAAGGGCACTTGGAGGATCGTCACAGTTTCCAACTGATCAAGAACTGTTTCGTCAATAAATTTCTGGTGTTTTCCAATGGAGATCTGAGAGACAACCTTGGACATTCACTACTTTTCCCAAATCATCTATTGATCATTTACAACTTTTACTGATTACGAAATTAAGAACCTGATAAAGCATCGACCAACTCCAGATCTTGAGACTTTGATCAAACTCCCATAGTCCCTTGGCTCTACCACGTTCCAGCGCCACTTCATGGCGTTCCACGCTCCGTTGCGGATCCCAGGACACCTTGCGGAAGGAGATGTCACAGGTGGCTGCGAAGCATTCGGCTGCCAAAGAGGTGCGACTCCATGGAGTTTTGGATGATCCACAAGTCGATTTTCGAAATCCAGATGGCTTAGTGGTAAACTTCGTTGGACTCACTGGAATGTATCCAACATTTTTTGATGTTGGTTTACCTAGTTTACCTTGGGGAATGTTACCTTTTCTCCATTCGAAATCAAAGCTGGTGGTGGAAACTTACCATTTCGGCCATGAGTAAAGAACCATACAGAGAGGATTTGTCTCTAAAAAGGGGGATATTCCCAGCCCCACCAGGTCAGATGGTGGGTAACATGTCAGGCAAAAGAGAGCCAAGCTGAAGCAGCCAGGCTGGAGGAGCCTGGGGTCCGGACTACAGTACACGCCATGGAAGATAACGATAGTTGGGGGAATAATAATACAGTTTGATTCTACTCATACCAAAGCATATTCTGGGTCATCTGGATGATGTTACTAAATTCCATAGACTGTTTTCATTGCAGCCAACTTTGATCTTAGCTAATTTCTAGTGCAAAACAGGGTAAAACCATCCACTTCAGATGGGTTTATGCAGATGAAGCAGGAGCAGGCAGAGAAATGGCGGGCCACTGCAGATGGTGACCGTGTGGACGAGAGTGGCTGAGCTGCAAAATTTTCAGAAAGGGAGCTATTTTCGGTATGTACCAACCACTATTGATCACAATTAATCACAAAATGTATGTAGTAACCACCATTAACCACAAGATATCACCAAATTTGGAGTAACCAAGATTGGAATCTGAGGTGTCTTGAGTCTGAATGTTTGACCCACCGCATGATCCTTCCCAGAAGCACATCCTGGAAGATCCACTTGTTAGACAGATACTTGGATGAAACGGTTGATCATCTTTTTGAGAGTATATATATATAATTATATATATACATATATATATGTATATATATATATATATTGATCTTGAGACTTCGGCTAGTCTTCTGAGACGTATAGTGTGTAGCTAGTCATTTTGGGGTTCAAACCAATCCAACGCATTTGAAGATCCCACCACAAATCCATCATGATTCAAAAGTCTAGGTTCAGTCAGTGGGTATGAGCCGTTTATCTCACAAGTTGACATGCAACATGTGTCCCTGTACCCCTTTTCTCAACACTAATTTTGAGCCCAAACTAGGGCTCGACTCGCTCGACTTTAGACACCGCGCTAAAGATGATAGACATGACATGATGTCTAAAGTGATCATGTCAAAAAAAGATAGGGAACATCACCGATTTTGGGGACCTCTGGATTTGGATAATCTGTTTTTTTCATGATCTTCCCGTCATTTTCCCATGATTTTCTCATGGTCTCCCCCCCAAAAAAATTAAATGGGCCTAAAATGCTGCTTTGCGGGCTCCCTGAGGCGAAGTCCGAGCCGTTGAGACGGAGTTTGCTCAGGCATCAGTCTGGTGGGGGTGGGCCAACATTCAATCTCCAGCCAGGGTCACAGGGTTAGGGTAGGTCAGTATATATACTTCAACTTAAGCACGCACACCCAACTCATGTTGATTGATTTTTTTTGAAATATTATAAAAGCCATCATTCTGAGCATGTGGCTAGGTTTAGCTCTGTTTCGTTAGAGTTTCTTGGGACATGCTTGCTCATGGTCCAACCAAACATCGATTCCCCCACCCCTTGGATGCTCCTTCAAAAAAAGATGGATGCTTAGTCACTTGATTAAACTCTGCGGGAACATCTTGGGGCGATTCTTGAATCATGATCAAGTCAGGATCCTATCTTCCAATTTTGGTTGGTCATTTTTCCTCATGACATCTCCCAAGGTTGGCCAATAGTAATCCCCCCAAAACTGACCACGAAACTGCAGATGCATCTGCTTCCTTGCGAAGGTGCACCAAGCGTGGCGCAAGCGCAAGCGTTTGTGCATGGACACCTTGAGCACCTTAGGCCCGGGGGGTAGAGGTGGTGACGGAAGATGCTTGGAACAGATGAAGACACACCCCATTCGGGTTTCATCTTGGAATCAAAGCTCACCCGGCTCACCCTCACATTTTCTGGAGACTGAGTCTGGTGTGACCTGAACAAGGGTTTCCATATTGGGGTTCGCTAAACGTTTTTTGCACCGATACACCGCTACACCGATACACTGCGCGCGCGCGCGCGCGCGCACTGATACACTAATACACCGATTGCCGTCCGTGCACCGATACACCGATTGCTGCTGCGCGCGTTCTTGATACATAGATACACCGAATGCCGTTTATTTAGGGGTTGGGCTTGGTTTAGGGTTTCCTTCGGGTTTGGCTAGGGGTTGTTTAGGGTTAGTTTAGGGTTTATGTAGGGTTGTTTATACGGCACTGTAAACACAGCGATCGGCGCAACAGCGTATTGGCGTAAACACAGCGATCGGCGAAACAGCGTGTCGGCGTATTTAAGCTTGCGGACCTCAATCCCCAACACGCTGAGGGTTTCAAAATGGTACTGGAACCCATTTAGCCAAATATTACTGGTCTGCTGAGCTGCCATTTTTTGCTGGTGGTTTACTGATGCTTGACCATGTTTGGGCGCCTAATTTCCTTGAATTCTTGGTTAAGTTAAATCCCAAGTCTTACGCATCAAATCCACCCCTTTCTTTGTTGTTTTTCCCTTTTCGTTTGTTAAATCCACAGGTTTTCCGCCTTCTTTCTGGGTGGCCCGGTGGCCCCAACTTTTTGTACCCTCCAAAAGCGTCACCAGGCGAAGGCATGGGCATCCGCACTTCCCAATTGGTGGAGACCTATGGCGTTGACACCGATGAGGATTGCAATCAGCTGATGCCGCAGGAATTTATGCAGTAAAGCGAGAGGTCTGGAGCGGGATCCCAGCAAAATGGAGAGGAACTGGGTGAAATCTGGTGTGTATCATTTTTTTGGTTCTACAGGTGATATTTGTCCAGTGACATAGCTATCATTTTACATCGAGTTATGTGGTTGGTATGACTATCTTCCTTGATACATCCCAGTCATTTTTGGGGTGAGCTATCACCCAGGTACCAAACCAGTCAGCTAACCTCAGGGATCGTCGGCGGTAGAGTCAACTGCGGCGAGAGCAGGGGGTTGCGAGTTAATGGATGGACTATGCCCAAGAGCTTCTGCATGTAAGATGGCCTAAGAGTGGGACCCAAATTCATAGAAAACCATTGTAGCCATTGTACATGCAATGCAAATACATGAGATGTTGCGGCATGACATATATATATATACTATGTCTCTCTCTCTCTCTCTCGACAAGAGATGGATTAATCTTAGGACCCGCCACTGGCCAGTGGTGAAAACCTACCAGCAGACGCTGGGATCGAAGCAAATCGATGGCAGAGACCCTTCGCTGCTCGAACGTGGCATGTTGCCGTTTGCTGAAAGGAGATCAAAGTGAAGTACGTCAGCCATTTGTGATTACTCCTTGCACTTTCGAAGCAGCAAATCATCGTTTGTGAATGTTCCTATCATTTTCCGGAATTTCGGATGTTGGCCCACAACAGCTTGTACCCGGCAGCTACTCCATTTTTCCTTGTCTCAAGCTGCCAGGGTCGTGGCACAGCCAGGTCCTGAATCCATGAAAAGTTTGATGGTTTTCGATTGACCCAATGTGCAGCAATACCTTGAATTCACTGGGTTTTGTCAGGATTCTTTCCACCCACTTTGAAGCCACATTATACAGGATCGTGAATTTTTGTTGATCATTGATCATTCCACGAGGTGTTGGTTCCTTTGACTGCAAACGGAAGCTGTCGATCCAATTTGGGGACTTGGCTCATTGCAGCCTCCTGAAGGGCTGCAATGGCCGGGGCAAAGGCGAGAGGTACTCGAATCCACTCAGATCAGTGGCTCCCAATAGGTCCTCATAGACTAAAAAGGTGCGACACCTACAACTGTTTTCAATGAGCTGGCAGTCCTCTCGCCCCAGGCTGTTCCAAAATCAGCCAGCTGTGGCACTTCAATTTCAAATGGTGCAGGAGCGACAATCTGAATTGAAAAAACTAGCCGTGGGAGATCCAGCCCCAACCCCCACAATAGGTGAGCCACAGCTGTCCAAAGATTGGATGAATCACCGTAGTCTCAATGGCTGAGGGCTGATTGCACTTGGCAAAAGGGTTGCTGCTGTGATGTTGACCTGCTAGTAGACAAAGGGGCTTACTATACATCGAGATGTTCCCTTTTGAACGCTTTCCCTTGAAGATAAATGAATTGAAAGTTGACATCAGATGATACCACTGATGCAATAGATGTTTTCTCCCTCTTTGTGAGGTCCCCAGCGGTCATTAGGCGCTCATGCAAGAAGTCACGCGAGTTACGCATGTGCATCCTCTTGCCCACAGCGTTTCCGATGTCTCGGTAAAGAAACTTACATAGAGGCTCATCAGATTTCGTAAAGGCCATTTTGGGAGACCTCAATCCCCCCCCAATCCCAAAACATTGATGATCCTGGCGGTCTGTGGGCATTCCCTAAAAAGTTGCAACTACTGTACGTTGCTCAATCTTTGGGAACCTGGAATTCGCACCAGACTATGGATCGGTTTGAAAGGTCTGGGAAAAACTTGGTAATCATCCCAGTGAGCACCCAAAGTTGGATGGTAGTGTTCTCCGCACATCTCAGCCCACAGTGGGGTTGGCGTCTCACCACACTTCCCTGGGCCCCGCCGGGGCCCGTGAAACGAGGCTTGGGCATCCTGTTGAGAATGCCACCAGCATGGTGATTATGCGCGGTGCGGAGGTCTTGGCTGAAGCCCTTACAAGGAGCCTGGCCTGACATTGCTTGGTTTTGGTGATCAACATATCTATACAAAGATACAAAGATATATAGATACACATATATTCATATATATATATATATAATATACATATATTCATGAAAGTTATCCTTTTTTGTACTTTTCGACTCATCTAAAATACCCAAGAGCATTTGGCACCCACCAGGACAGACCTGGACGCCGGCATCCGCTGGGGCGCGGCGGAATCCATCGCGCATCTTGGGGAGGCGGTGCAACAACCCCGGTTAGGAAGTCCCTAAAGGGAGTTTATCTCATACATATATCTATATATAGTTATATATAGATATATATCTATATGATTATATATATATATACATATCTGTATATATATATATATATACGGCCAGGACGGGTGTGCTGCCCGGGAAAGTGCGTTTTGACTGCGCAGGGCCAATGTTTTGTGAGATTCTCCGTGTCGTCCNNNCATCATCATCATCATCATCATCAACAACATCAACATCATACCCCAAACAAACCCTAAACAAACCCTAAACAAACCCTAAATAAACCCTAAGTAAAAACCGTAAAAAACCCAAAATGAAACCTTAACTAAACCCTAAACAAACCCTAAGCAAACCCCAAACAAACCCTAAACAAACCCTAAATAAACCCTAAAGAGTTGGNCCCAAACAAACCCTAAACAAACCCTAAATAAACCCTAAAGAGTTGGTCACATGATAAACCTTCGGGCGGCACACCCGGCCTGGGGGTATATATATACACTATCTATCTATATACATAGATGGGTCCGATGGATCATAACTATGGTTACCGACCAGTTGCTAAGTAGGATGATCCTCCAATTGGTGAATGATTGGGGGAATGCTAAGGAATCCCGAATGATGGTGGGATGACCATAGACCATATACCATGTTTTGACCACAGCTCATATTATAATGTATATGGTATCATTGTATTGGCTCTATATTGAGGTGGTACGAAGTCATTTGCCAATTATTGGCGTCCTTCCTTGATTATGGTCGTGGTATTGGTGTTTCATCTCACTGTTGCTCTGTTTCCACCGCTGCTGGTTCTGTCCCCATTCTTGTCGGTCTTACACCATCTTTCCGTGTGAAAGGTTCCGCGTATACATAGTATACTCTGTATCCCGTTGTATCTGCGGGTCAAACCTGAAGGTCACATGCAGCAGCCGATGTTGGAGGATTCTTGTCATTATTAGTACCAAAGCATCTCATGTCCAGGTCTTCCCTTGCCCCTAGTAGAATGAAATATTCCTCCAAGCGAAAACCCAAATTCTCTACTGGATCTAATGATTTTGGAATCCGATACTCAGGAGGTATCCGAGGTACCCAATAAATTTTGAATTCAATGCACAGGGGGAATGGGTCCAATTTCAATCCATAGCATCTGGGCCAGGCTGCGGGAAATACCGCCGCGTTTGCGCTGGCCAAGGTGGGGGGGGATTGGAAGAATCATCCCCTAGTGGCCGAACTTTTTGAGGTTGGGGAATTATGATTTATCCAGAGGAATCTGATAAATCCATAGATCCGAATCATATGATCTATCCACATCTGAATTATCATGATTCATCCCTAGATATTCTTGGCAATCTTCCTTTTCTGTTTTTGGTACCAAAGTCTGACCCCCTTTCAGCCTGAATGTCACCCTCATCAGCATCAGCACCAGTGATGATGATGATGATGATGATGATGATGATGATGATGATGATGATGATGATGATGATGATGATGACGATGATGATGATGATGATGATGATGATGATGATGATGATGATGATGATGACGATGATGATGATGATGATGATGATGATGATGATGATGATGCTGGTGATGATGATGATGATGATGATGATGATGATGATGATGATGATGATGATGCTGGTGATGGTGATGATGATGATGATGATGAGGATGATGATGAACGTGATGATGGTGATGATGATGATGATGATGATGATGATGATGATGATAATGATGGTGATGGTGATGATGGTGATGGTGATGATGATGATGATGATGATGATGATGGTGATGCTGCTGCTGCTGATGATGATGATGGTGGTGATGATGATGATAATGATGGTGATCGTGATGATGGTGATGGTGATGATGATGATGATGATCGTGGTGATGATGATGAGGATGAGGATGAGGATGATGATGATGATGATGATGATGATGATGATGATGATGATGACGATGACGATGACGATGACGATGACGATGACGATGACGATGATGATGATGATGATGATGACGATGATGGAATATCATGCTGATTGTAATGATGATAGTCATGGTAGCCACCATTGTGAGTATCCACATCATTCTCGCAGTCACGGCTCCGCGTTGCATCTCTCGCCGAGGCCTTGCTGCAGAGAAAACCTGGTCAGGTGGCGTCGGATGCCTACGTCCAGTCCTTGACGGAGGTTTGAGGTTTAGGTTTTCCACGGCTGGTTTCCTTTACCCTCTGGAAACTAACAGTTTGCTATTGAAAAGAAGGCCCCTTAGTTCGATGATTTACCTGTTAAGAATGGTGATTTTCCATAGTTATGTTAGTTTACCAGAGGGCACATCAATGGGATGAAACCAACCATTTCATGGGGATATATCATGGGATATACCATGGGATGTATCATGGGATACAGAACCAACGCTATGAGCTGGGCATGTCTTAAACATGTGAAATACGCCGAAACGGCTAGTAAAACGATGGGGAAGATGATGATTTGATTGCACAGTGGATTTGGGAATGTCCAATTTTTTGAAGAAACCCGAAAACCAAACCTCAATTTCAATCAAACCAGAAAGACCTTAGTTTTGATTTTCTGGAATGGACAATCAATGGTTTGAACACCGACCAACGCGGTCCAAGACCACGCCAACTCGGACGCTTGAGGTGCGAACTGGCTTGGTGCGGGGACCCAGGAAGCACTGCAGAATACTACAGATGTCCACATCAGGTGACCCCACAGATTTCTTTTGGCATGGCCACGCCTGTCCTCATTTCTTGGTCAGACTAGACACACATTGAAATATTATGTGTATATATATATATATACACATTCATGTACGTGTTTGTATATTTTAGAGGGTTTTTTAGCCAAACAAGAACAATTGCAGGGTATCAAACGCAATTGGATGTTTGATTATGTTTTCTTGTCCAGTATTTGCAAAATTGAAAAAAGACGGGTTGATACCACCGACCAGTTCGGATCGGTTCTACCCCCCCCTATTTTGTTCCTTGCACTCCATCCCCATCATTTGTCACTACTGTCGGTTATAAAAAACTTACGACCCCCATCATCTTCCCGATTATCCCAGGGAATATTCCCATAATATTTTAGTTATGATCCCATAATATGCTGGCATGCTGGTTATGCCCAATAGATTACTGTACCACCATTATTTTCCTAATAGATTCATAGATTTCCAGGTCAATAGCAATTTGATCTAGACAATTGTGTCCAACCATGGTATTTTGGGATACGCTTGAGACAAACCCACATAGCGCCCAAATGTTCCCCGTTAAGTGGTGATCACATTCATTATATCCTACTACTTGATCCCTTTATCTCCATTTTCCCCATGAGCCAATAAATTAATCTCCTGTCCTCTTCCCAAAGGTTTTTGTTGACTCGGATACTCCTTCTGGGATAGCAACTAAGATCATCAAAAAATCCCCTGCTTGCTGATATCTTCCCCATCATTCCATATGTTTATCCCCATTCCGATCACCACTACTAGGATTCCCCATATTTTGTACATGTACCTAATTAATGTATATATATATATATGTTATATATATATATATCTCTTATCGATTCAACAGATGGTCTCCGTTATTCCTCGCCAATATTGAACATATATAATCCGGTTATTTTCCGCATTCTCTCCATTATTTCCTCAGAGAATCACCATAACCCCCATAGATTGTCATCCTCATCGTCAGTATTGGTCGATTGGAATAGTTCGCCTCACATTCTCGTGATATTCCTCATTAGTTGATCATATTATCCTCATTATCCTCATTTTTTCCCCAAACAATACCATCATTGAAAGCATCATGATCCCCAAACCATTCCCCAAATTATCACCAAATCAGTTTACCACGTTTTTTTTTCCAGAATAATTACTCTCTGGTAACTTGACATAGCTATGGAAAACGACCCATTTAGTTCGATGACTTACCACCTAAAAAGGGTGATTTCCCCTGACTATGTGTCAAAATGACCAGAGGGTACACTAGCAAAAATTGGGGAAGCATGGTGATTTAATGGTGATATCAGGGATTTAATGGCTTCATTGTGATTTGATGCTGATTTTTATGGTGATTTTCAAGGTGATTTAGTTAACTCAGTGGTGATTTAAGTGTGATTTAATGGAATTTAATGGAGTGGTGATTTAATGGGTTTAGTATTAACTATGTATATATATATATATATATACCCACTAAAACCTTCAGTCCCGTCAACTGAGGCCGAATGCATTGGCCGCATGGGCGCCGCCGCGCGCGGCAGCGGCGCCGTGGCACTGTCGAAGGCACTGCAGGATGACCGCGATGCTTCGGTCCGGAGGAGCTGATGGTGGATGTTTTTGGACCTTTTTTGGCGGCAAACATCGGGATTTTTCCAGCACAACTTGGGAGGATTTTGCTAGCACAGCTTGAAGACTTACCTGCAAGAATTAGGAGGTTGAGCAAAAACGAAGGATCTTACCTGCCACAATTTGGGGAATTGGGCAGAATTTATTGACGTTTTTCCAGCAAAATGGGGTTTCGAGATTTTATGAGATTCTAGCAGGAAGACATTGGGATCTTAGTGGCACATTTTCCGCCCGAAAGCCACCATTTTTGATATGGTCAAATCGGGATTTCACCAGCAGAAGATTAGGATTTTGCAAAAACAAATCCGGCAACACGAGGATTGTACTGGGAACAAGAGTGAGATTCAGCAGAAACATATAGGGATTCTACTGGCTAACAAATTGGTTGAACTGATGATTTTGATACCCAACATGTGGATTTCAGCAGAGCCATGTGGATTTCAGCATGCAGATTTCTGCAGCAAAAGTGGAGATTTGAAATAATTTTGGTGGCTGAAAATGGCTGATCTATGTTTTTGCCAACTACCTTTTTTCTTGGGGGGGGGGCAAACGACAAATCGGTCATTTTACCAACAAGAACCGCTGGACATCTATGGATCCGTGGGTCAGGAGATCTGCGATGGCTCTGGGGCACTTGGGGCACATTGCAGGCCTGCGGCAGTGATTGAAGGGGAACAACGTCAGGAAACCCATGGGTTTTACCAGTCAAATATGGGTTTTCCTGAAAATTCACTCTTATTCTTGGGAATAAAAGAGAAGAACACCTTGTTTCTTCTGTCTGTTTGACAAGGAGTGGGAAAGATGGTGCATTGACATTGGTTGTTGCATGATATTCTGTGACAGCAAAACGATGGAAAAGATGGACCTTAAACGGAAGGTCCTCCTGATTTGGGTCTGCAAGAAAATGACTTAGACCCTTTGAGATCTCTTGACGAAGTCGGCCTACAAAGTAGTGTATCCAGTGAAGGGACCGTATTGGTTTCAGCTACCAGTGGTTCATCTTTTGGGTAAGAACACATTTGTGCCCTCGCCCAGGCAAGCTAGGCGCTTCGGCCTTGGTTCGGGCACTGAAATTAGACAAAGATCTCTTGGTACCTTGGTTGCCTGTGGAGGCACCGAGGTAGTTTGGGATTTTCCCATCGGGTACCTCTGGTAATCAACGTGGCAAGCTGGAATCCCCTATAAATATCTATAAGTGAAGGTGCTAGTGGGAAATTTGGGGAATTGTCCATTGCCACGTTTGATTAGTGGAGGATAAGGGATGTAAGACAATTGTTGAGTTTTTGGTTGAAAGAAAAACCATGTTCATTTGGAACATACAGGACGATCATCGAACTAGATGGATGATGTTCCAGCCAGCCCGGTTAATTTGCCAGAGGGTATACCCAAGTGATCAGTCACACACCTAAGGAAGAAGAGCATGAGAGTATGAGAGGTCTGTTCGCACTAGGGTTTTTACTGACTTGCTGTATGTACAATTCAGAGGGTGAAAGACAACTATAAAATACTATAAATGTTTCAGGCAGGTGACAGGGCCGCCATTTCTCGAATGGTTCATGGGGATTGGCTAGCTGATTCCTCAGGGACATTCTACCCAATCATACCCCTCTCATACACAGGGTTTTTCATGGTTATACAATATTTGTGCTGTATATATATATATATATATGGATATATATATATATACATCTATGCATAATGGTTCAATGATTGAAAGAACGATGCCCCAGCAAGACAATGGGTCTTTGTGGGTTCCTAAGCCTTTAGACCTTGCCCATCATGATCTCAGGTGCGTTGCCGTTGCGCTGAAGCGCTGGGTGTGGTGAAGTCTGGGGAGGCTGGTACTGGGAAACCAGAGGCCCAGTGCTATTTGTTGGGAACAAGCGTTGCAATCACCTTGGAAGGATACCGGAAAGGTTTTTTGACATCCATTCCAAGTGTAGGTTTTTTCTTAGCCGACAAGTGGTAGATACACTACTTGTTGGGGGTTCTGGTGCCAACTGCCAACTTAGCGCCAATCGTATCTGAGCATACCTCAGCATTGTCGGACACGTTGAAGGAACACCCCCATATTTGTCCAGATTTTATTGGGTTGGTGCAAAGAGAAATCCAGTAGAACTCAGGGGCTTTCTGTCCCCCCCGATGTGCAACCCAGTTGCCAGGAAGAAGCGAAAGCGCTGGTGGAGGTTCCGGAGTGGCCATGGCGATGCAAAGATGGGTCATGGATGTGGGATGGGCATCCAGAAGTACTAAGCTACAGTGGGATGGTGGATGGTATGTGGATGTGAACTCCCCCAAATTTGGCCAGGTGAACATGGGATGACATGAGGATTTTCCGCTTCTTGAGAGTTTTGATACAAAACAGAATCAGCGCAAAAGAAAGGAGTCTTTGGATCCAGTTTGAAGCAATCTGTGAACCGAAACGAAGAGTAGCCCTTGCTCAAGAGGCCCTTGGTGGCAACGAGACGGATGTGCGCTGGCGTTGCGCCATGAGTTTAGGCCGGCTCAAGCGGGAAAACCGGCTGGTACCAATCCCTCAAAAACATCTTGAAGAAGGAAGTGCGCCGTTTCAAAAACACCAGTTGGGTGATGATTGTGTTGTACGACCCAATACATCATAATATAGAGGGAATATCATATATCATTATTTTTATTATCACAATAAATCAATTTCTGGGAATCTCCATGAACCAACCATCACAAGTATATAGGTTTTTGTCCATAGCCAGCTCCAGGCAGGTTGGGCCCCATGGCCGGAAAGGAAGGAGCTGCAGCGCTCCTGAAGGCTGGGGATTCTGGGATCGGTAGGGGATTAAACTAACCAATCTACTGGGGATTATCACAATCTATTATGGGAATCCCGTTCTTACCCAATCAATGCAATGGAATGACAAATTGGTTTTTGAACACTGGTCATGAATCATGTTTTGCTGCAAGGTAGTTATCATTTCATCTTTTTCTTGGACTAGTACTATGTTCATGATGTCCATCCAAGGCTTATGCCTGAAGTGATGCGGATTCTTTTGATTCCGGGTATCGCTTCAATATCATTCTTGCTTGATGCAGGGTCACAGCTGCAGTAGCGGGATCCGTAGAAGCCGAACTCTTCGATATGCCTTTAAACTTTAAGATCCTTCAGGGTTTGTCCTGGCAGCCATCACTGTGGCTTCTGTGAAAAGAACACAATTTCTATACCTTGCTGGTCCGGTCTACGATCCAGTCACAAATTTTGATGTCGGTCAGCAGCATATGAAACGGAGATGGAGGGGTCAATAGCACGATTCGCACGATATCTTAGATTAAAACATCAAATGGACGGTTGTAATTTGTTGCAGATAATTCTGCCCCACGGTTTGGTGATCTTAGGGACCTGATCTACGGAAGACATTAGGAATGAGAAAAAGGACAAGGAGCAGAACATGGGATTGGAACGATGATTTTTGCTGAAGGAAACGGATATCTTTTTGCGTTCCGTTTTGGGGTTCTGGGGCAGCCCAGAATTCTCGAGATTTTATGGGTGATTTGGTTGGTGAAGTAACAATGATCATCGTATATCAGTAAGGAAAAAACGACATAAGAACAATGGTCACAATAAGAATCCAAAGGCGGGTATTACAATATCATAGCATTGTGCTAGTACGTTGTGTGCAGTCCAATGCGGATTCCATAGCTCAGAAAGAAGAATAATAAATATAGTCCTTGTACAGTAGATCAACATCATAGTATGCTGAGATCATAATACCATAATTGTGATAATCATGACATTTTAAGCAGTTTGTAGTTGGTATATCACCATGAACACTCCCAGAATTGGATGATGGAAACACAGAATCATGAAACCTCAAGCAACTTTGGGGTCAACACCATGGGTTTTCTCTAGAAGTCACCTTAGATCAATCCATTTGTCGTCACATGGTGATCAAGTCCCCATGTTTAGTGGTCAAATCACCATTTTGCTCCAACTTAAACGCTGCCAGCGAAATCAGCAGGCGCACTCCGACCGGGTGGTGGCTGTACGTGAGCATGCCATGCGGGCAGCCAACGTGGCAGTGGCGCGCTGCAGGGGCGACCCAGGATTTGGATCAATGATAAACCAGGTCTTGGAGGATCATTCCATTTAGTAAGTGGTTGGTAAATGGGCTTATAGCCCACTTATAAAGGGGATTACCTAGGGACTTGACAACTAGGGTGACAAAACCAGTTGCGATGGGATGGATCCTCTAAGTTGGGAGCATGGTACAGTGATTGAAATGAAATACATACTATGATTCTTGTTTCTATGGTTAATACATACATAGTTATTGTCATTGTTCTCATTATCATGACGATGGTAAATTTATGGGGAAACAAATGGTAAGTTGCTACTACTCACTGTGTGCTCTTGCTGTTTCATTCACAATCCGGAAATAAATGGGGAAGCATCATATCATGTATATATAATATCATACACATCTGGCATGGTCAGGTATCTATCCATTGGTTCATGGTCTGGAGCGTGCTCATCAGCCTCTGTCAGATTTGAGCAGAAAGTGAACAACTGCTGGAAGCATCTCCAGTTTGAATTTCTTTCCACACGTCAAAGGACTCTGTAATTCCCACTCTTTCAGTTTCCCAGCATGTTTGCAGGGCACATTTTCAAGGACCCCCTATATTTTGGAGGTGAAAACTATGGTTTTGCGCAAAACAATCCGTTGATAGTTGGACACCTCTGAAACTTTTCTGCCATCCAATCCCTCAACAGCTGCCTGAGGTTTGGAGGTTCTAGATGAGCTGGTGCATCCCTACATTCGCGGCCTGGTTCGGGGACCCTGGTGCCGTTATCGTGCAGCCGTTGAGCGTTTGGACATATGACCATCCGCTTGTGTATCAAAGATGGCAACTGGAAATAAGACATTTAGAGTAGACAAATCCTCTGAATATCTTAGGCTACCATTGTCTTAGATTATCTTAGATATGCCATTGTCCTTGATGATCTTAGGTTTCGATGCCATTATTCTAGATTATCTAGGAGAGTGGGTCACCCTTGATCAATAGACCACCTGAAGTGTTTGCCAAGGACTGTTTCTAGTGTTGTACGAACGCCATATTTCCACCAGTAGCAATTGAGATTGATTGCGAACTGGTCCAAAATCTAGGCAAAGAGCGACATGGTACACTATTCCCTTGCAAGCAATGGTCTTCTGGCTGGCTTGCGAGCTGCTTGCTATGTGTGCCGCCAAACCTTGTTTTGCTGAACCTTGCCTTCAGAAATAAACAACTACCCCTCTAGTCCGGCACAAGTAGCAACTACCCCTCTTGTCTCTAGCTTCCTTCAAGGTTTTTGAACGCCTTATTTCCACCAGCAGCAATTGTGATTGTTTGCGAACTGGTCCAAAATCTAGGCAAAGAGCGACATGGCACACTATTCCCTTGCAAGCAATGGTCTTCTGGCTGGCTTGCGAGCCTTCAGAAATTAACAACTACCCCTCTAGTCCGGCACAAGTAGCAACTACCCCTCTTGTCCGGCACAAGTAGTTTCCTTCAAGGTTTTTGAACGCCTTATTTCCACCAGTAGCAATTGTGATTGTTTGCGAACTGGTCCAAAATCTAGGCAAAGAGCGACATGGCACACTATTCCCTTGCAAGCAACGGTCTTCTGCCTGGCTTGCGAGCTGCTATGTGTGCCGCCAAACCTTTGTTTTGCTGAACCTTGCAACCAGAAATAAAAAACTACCCCTCTTGTCTGGCACAAGTAGCAACTACCCCTCTTGTCCCGCACAAGTAGCTTCCTTCAAGGTGTTTGAATGCCTTATTTCCACCAGTGGCAATTGTGATTGTTTGCGAACTGGTCCAAAATCTAGGCAAAGAGCGACATGGCACACTATTCCCTTGCAAGCAATGGTCTTCTGGCTGGCTTGCGAGCTGCTATGTGTGCCGCCAAACCCTGTTTTGCTGAACCTTGCAACCAGAAATATACCGACCACCCCTCTTGTCCGGCACAAGTAGTTTCCTTCAAGGTTTTTGAATGCCTTATTCCACCAGTAGCAATTGTGTTTGTTTGCGAACTGGTCCAAAATCTAGGCAAAGAGCGACATGGCACACTATTCCCTTGCAAGCAATGGTCTTCTGGCTGGCTTGCGAGCTGCTATGTGTNAGAGCGACATGGCACACTATTCCCTTGCAAGCAATGGTCTTCTGGCTGGCTTGCGAGCTGCTATGTGTGCCGCCAAACCTTTGTTTTGCTGAACCTTGCAACCAGAAATATAACGACCACCCTCTTGTCCGGCACAAGTAGCTTCCTTCAAGGTGTTTGAATGCCTTATTTCCACCAGTGGCAATTGTGATTGTTTGCGAACTGGTCCAAAATCTAGGCAAAGAGCGACANCACAAGTAGCTTCCTTCAAGGTGTTTGAATGCCTTATTTCCACCAGTGGCAATTGTGATTGTTTGCGAACTGGTCCAAAATCTAGGCAAAGAGCGACATAGCACACTATTCCCTTGCAAGCAATGGTCTTCTGGCTGGCTTGCGAGCTGCTATGTGTGCTGTCAGATACATCATGGAAGGATCCTGTTGGTGGTGTGCTCTAGAGTGGTTAATTGCCCTCTTGTTTTTCCTGAGAGCAATCTCGTTGAGGGAGCAGTATCTTTTTGTTCATACGGTCCTATCTCTCTATTTATTGGGATCGAATCTAATCTAAATCGAATCCAATCCATCAATAATATACAGTAAATATTATATATACTTAAATTTAGATTATCATCATATATGATACACACATTTTATTACTATATGCAGATAATGACTATACATACATATGCAATCATATGTCCACATTCTATGCATACATAATATACATACACGACGATGTATATAATTGTATATGTATATATATATATATATATACAAAATGTACATACACAATAAAAATATACAGTATACACATATACAAATATATATATATATATATATGCATGCACAATATAGTATATCTGTACAATATACATACATGTATATATATAGATACATATACATGATGTATATATATATAAATACATATATGTATACAAATTCTTTGATCATCTGCTTCCCCTCGCTCGGAGGCCCTGTGGTTCCTCGGCTCCGTGGGTCCACGACGGGAAAGCACCGAGGCACTGGTCGTGGTGATGCTTCGGGAGGCGGGGCGTGGCCCACCATTGGTGGCGTGGCAGTGGCAGATAGAAGCCTTGAAACTCAGGATGTGACTATATCTATATATATATAGATATAGTATAGATATAGATATAGATATAGGTATAAAAATCATCTTGGAGTAGATATGAATATGGGATTTTCAGTCATGTTCCCATTTTAGTGAGGAGTTTTTGAAGTGTCCTTATTCTATCTACGCCAGGATGACTACATGTAAATATGTACATAAATCTGTAGTGATACTGTATTTCTTTATACTCAATTTTTAGATTTTGAGTTTACCAGCTTCTGCATTTTTTTGGGGGTTACAATATATATATAAATATGTATCTCTTTAAACTCCCATCCGCCCAATACATTACTAGTATCAGATACCGCTTGGAAGGGCTCTGCTAGCATTATCTAGCTGCAATACGCAGCCGTGGCTGTGTTTGGGGGGTAATTCGGGAGAGGGGGGTATTTTCTGGGATATATTCCATCTATTCCGTAATCGATGAAATATATATATATATATATACACACATATTCATGATATGTATTCTGTGTGAGTTATTGTATAGCCAAGCAAAGTGGGGGAATAACACAACAAACGAAATTGGGGAGAGAGGTAGGAAGCAACACGAGTTGGTACTATTGAAATCCGACAGATCACGAAATTCCACTAGAAATACTGCTCAGGAACGAGCCCGCCTAATCCTATGGGGTTATCCCATTTTCGGGTCAAATGTGAAATGTGATGATTGGCCAAGACTTTCCAGACACCAAACTTGCAATGAAGCAGCGGAACCGTGCAAAACTCAGCGTATGACCCCAGGTTACTGGTTTGATGACATTGGGGGGAACCATCCAAAAATATTTTCAATCATGTTCGAGGCTTATGTGCTTATATATATATATATACATATGTATACATATACATATATAATGCTAAACACAGAGACGTAATAGTAATGGCAAAGCAATTTTGATTGCAATAGTACTTGCAATAGTAGTAGTGACGGTGGTGGTAGTGGTAGTTGTAGTGGGAGTGGTGGTACTGGTAGTAGTGGTAGTAGTGGTGGTAGTAGTGGTGGTAGTAGTGGTGGTAGTAGTGGTGGTAGTAGTGGTGGTAGTAGTGGTGGTCGTTGTCGTAGTAGGTGGTGGTAGTGGTAGTGGTAATGGTAGTTGTAGTGGGAGTGGTGGTACTGGTAGTAGTGGTAGTAGTGGTGGTAGTAGTGGTGGTGGTCGTTGTCGTAGTAGGTGGTGGTAGTGGTAGTGGTAGTTGTAGTGGGAGTGGTGGTAGTGGTAGTAGTGGTAGTAGTGGTGGTAGTAGTGGTGGTCGTCGTCGTAGTAGTAGAGGTAGCAGTAGCTAAAAGTAATAGCAATCGCAATGGCAATAGCAATGGTGATAGTAATACCGGGTTCTTCCAAAAAACACGCAAGAAATAGAATACGTAATTGTCGCAGGCCCCCTGCATCCCCATATTCATGGTGGCCACATGATGTTTGGTGTTGCCAGCCTTCAGAAAGGTCCACGCACAACGTCTCAAGGCACATCGTGTCAAGGTCCACACACAACATTTGAAGCAGGTTCGCAAGCCCTACCAAGTGCGCAAAAGTTTGCTCAAGAAGGCTGGGGCAAAGTCCAAGATCACTGACTGTCAAATTTATGTGCCTTGGGCCTTGGTCGCCCAGCGGACAAGGTCTCTACAACATTAGCCAAGAGCTTCAGGGCAGATAGATGGCTTTGATGTCAGCTCGTGTCCGGCTCACGAAGGCCAGACTCTGGACAAGGAGGCCCTGCAAGAGCGTGAGCGCATGTGTGCCAAGTGGTGGCACCTGCCTTCAAACTACTTCAGTCACAAAGTCGATGCCATCCCGGACAACAAGAAGTTCCGATACCCACACAGCCAGCAGTTCTGCCGTCACTGATGCAAGGACAAATGAAGGGCCACTTGTGCACGCGTGCTGAAGGCTAAGAAACCCAACTCTCGCAAGAATCGTGTGAACCCTGGAGGCTCTGTAGCAGCGCGTGCGTGAATCATTGATGGCAGGTTGCCTCTTTGGCATTATTTGGATAAGGGAAAGTGGCATGGCTCACGCACGCATCACTTACAACACACGCGATCACGTCCCCCCTTACCCACGGGAGACACACAGTGAGGATCAGCGATCGGACAGTCGCTGACCGGACATGTGCTGAACCTCCACGCTGTGTCCCCTGGAAACCCGTTGTGCTACACACCGTCTAACCCTAAACGCACATAAATAGTGGGGTGCTTGGCATGGCATCACTTTGTAATTCTGCAACGTAAAAAAATTTGGACAGTCTGGCTGCGGCGCGAATAATGTGTAAATTCAAGCTATTATGCTTTTCATGGGGACCTACAAATCGCAATCCATTGTTTTGTTTTTGTCCGATCATACAACGGATTCCAGGACAATCGGGCCAACCCCGATCCCCGACGGGGGCGTTCTGAATCATTCAGAGGGGGAAGCACATCAATAGGTGAAATACCAATACTGATTGGGCCGTGGGGGGGGGGGGGGCGATCATCTTTTGGACTCGATTGGTCTACGCTCTTTCCCACTTTAAGCTGCTTCATCTATATAGAAGTGGCAGGTCGGCGCCGGCACTTCAACGCCAAAGGTGAGTTCACAGTTCGTTGTTCTAAACAGCCTTTTGAGGCGCATGAAATTTGGACCACAAAAAATTGCACCGCACTTGCTTGTCTACCCTCACGTGCAAACAGGAGGCGTCAACTCAAGGTTTTTGCAGGTCTTTTCTTTTGACAGCTTTCCCTTCCCCGCTCTCTTGGATCGACCCCTTGGGAAGGTTTTTTCTTCGTTTAAGAGCTGGAAGGCGCAGAAGGCTAAAGGTTTCATCGCCGCCCAGAGCAAGATGTGCTAGGAGGGTGTCGCAGGATGCGCTGAGCAGTGCTTGTGCTTGTGAAGGTGTATAATCGGGTTTTGAGCAAAAAACCTTGCAGCATTTTTTTCTTTGTGAATCCCACCTTGGCCTGTATCCTAACCTGTCTGAAATTTTATCTGATATTTGATTTGGCAGTTGACATTTCATGGGACATTTATTTGGCATTCGATTTGACGGCAGTAATAGTAATATATAGTAATATATAGTGATATATAGTAACATATAGTAATGTATAGTAATATATAGTAATATATAGTAATACATAGTAATATATAGTAATATATAGTAATATATAGTAATATATAGTGATATATAGTAATATATAGTAATGTATAGTAATATATAGTAATATATAGTAATACATAGTAATATATAGTAATATATAGTAATATATAGTAATATATAGTAATGTATAGTAATATATAGTAATACATAGTGATATATAGTGATATATAGTAATATATAGTAATATATAGTAATATATAGTAATATATAGTGATATATAGTAATATATAGTAATATATAGTAATATATAGTAATATATAGTAATATATAGTAATATATAGTAATATATAGTAATATATAGTAATATATAGTAATATATAGTAATATACAGTAATATATAGTAATATACAGTAATATATAGTAATATACAGTAATATATAGTAAAATATAGTAAAATTAAGCAATAGCAACAGCAATAGCAAGGGCAAAAGTAATAGTAATAGTAATGTTCATGGTCATAGTATAAGTGATAGTCACAATGAGAGTGGTAGTAAGAACAATAGTAATACCAAGAAGATGAAAAACAACAAAAACAACCGTGATGACAAACATGCAAATTTGGAAGTGCGAATAGTGCAGTTCCAGTTGTAAGGGGATATGTGACCATAGTAACAAGGGTTGTATCCCAACTTATGGGGCATTATAACCGTGGTCGGTTTTACAGATTTGCAACTTCAACTGCGCCCCTAAACCGGGATTAAACCATGAACAGCCGGAATTCAACTATCAACAAGTTAAATGATAATGAACCTCATAATCATGAAATATGATGAAATATATAAAAATGATCATAATAATAATGATATCATCATAAGAGTGATAGTAATGATCATCAGAATAATAGTAAATGATACATGATCATTATCTTCCATGATATTGTATGATAAAAAATAACAACTACATGATACTGATAATGAAATTGATAATGATATGTACATACAACATCATACAACCTATCTTCCAGATCAAATGGACGGCCCCCCAGGAGGTCTATCTGCGGCGTCGCGCCTGCGAGGGCCTCGGCTGCCAGGGCCAAGGCATGGGCGCCTTGGGCGCCTTGGCCTTGCGACGAGCTGTGGAGGTCTCACCTGGGCGCGGTGCGTCCACTGGGGCACAAATTTAAACATGTATATTTATGTATATAAATATTAGATATTATAGATGTTAAAAAACAAGACATGACATGCAATAGTATGTTTATTAGTATATACGGGTATAATTGTTGTCTGTTTTTTCTTTTGGATGTGTATATAGGTGTATGACAGATAATTTGAAAGATAGGTAGCAAGGACGGTCAATTCATGTTTTCGATAGATCAACCACATTCATGACATGACAGGCTCTCTTCAAACTTGCAAATTGTGTATGGTCAGCAATGGGCACTTAAGAATCCAAATGGTTTGAGGATACTTAGGTCTGTCCAAACATGAGGTATACCGTAATACCCCCAAATCCACTGGCTAATGATCAATTTCCACAGTAAAATTGACATGTGGTGGTATAATATCAGGTTGTTGTTTGTGTATCCCAGTGTATCCCCACTCTATTCCCATTGAGATATCAAAAATGGCCATTGCGCTGCCGTTAGGAGGATCCGGATGTCTACATCCAATGGCACGCCTCCCAAGTCTACCAGCAGCTGCCAGCAGAACTGCAGGCGAGCAGAGATCATTGCTATATAAGTATTGAGTATAGAAGAATGTGCTACAAATGTGGAAAACACAACAATCAACCATCTCCTGATGTCCCAATCATTCTGTTTTTGCTGAAGCATTGCTGACCGATCCTCTCTTTTTCGCACCAGCAGAGTGCTGCAGTCAGGCGAAAGCAGACGGTTCTGAAGCGTTAGAAGAATTGAGATCCCTTGTGGCGAAGGCGGGTCATACGGTCTAAGGTATGCCGGGACTGTGGGGATGGAAAACATGTATATTGGGGGGAAGGCTTGAGACCATTCATTGTCCAGCGGGGTTCGCTGATGTTTGCAGTGCCTAACTTCCGCTCTCAGGCGGCAGTGGGTTGCTTGCCAACGATGTTCAGAGTGCCCACAATGATCAGTAATCATTTACTGGAACATTTCTGCGAAAAAACAAGTGCAGCAACAGTTTCCTCGACATTTCAAGGGCTGCACCTGCAGCATAGCACATGTTTGATGGCATTTTATCCTTTCAACTTTGAAACCCTTGGTCTGCAGCCTTTGCTGCTTTGGTGCTTCGTGGTGGCAGGATGGGCTGAGACAGCAGGAACTGAAGAAGCAAAGGAAGCGGAAGGGCACGGTAATACCTCGCTGGGAGCCTGTCCGACCACTCAGGGAAGGGTTCTGCATCTGGAAGGATGACGTCGATTATGTCTTTGGGGTGCAACTCATTGGCGTTCATGATGTCTACATAGTTGGGTTCAGCCTCAAATTGGCGGCAGGTCTTGATTGGCACGCATCTGGAATCTGTGTAAATACTTCCATTTTCAGGAATGTAGAAAATCGAGCCCTTTGGACCACTTTTTGGCCCCCTTTTGAACCCCACTGGAACCAGCTTTCAAATGGCCCTGCCACGGGTAAGGAACTGCCCGACCCTCCACCCGAAGAGGAGGTGCATATTCAAATGCGCTGACTGAAAGGGAATCCATAGATGCTTTCTCGATTGTGAATATGCGTCCTTACATCTATGATATATCCTCCAGATACTTCAAGGAGACATAGAAATCAGATGTGTCAGTGTATATCATATCTGTATATCATATGCAAATCCAAGAGTGTACATCATAATTGATGTGTATATCACACATATATATATATATATACATGGCTTCCATGATCTTGCATGCATAGGTTAAATTATCTGTATATATATATATATTACACTGTACACATATATATATATATGTATATTATTTTACTTATATTACATTACATTATATTATATTAAATTACACTATATTATATTAAATTACATTATATTATATTAAATTACATTGCATTGCATTATATTATATTTTATAATATAACAATATATCATATTTTATTATATTGTATTTTATTATATTGTATTGTATTATCTTATCTTACATTATATTATATTATATTGTTATATATATATATATGTTCTAGATCTACGCACATACACATCACTCGTGCACCAGCTGAAACTTCACCAGGCTCCAGCGGTGCCGGAAGTGGCCGCGGAGCGCCAACGGCCCGCAGAGATCACTACACCCAAGGCCTGGCTGAGTTTCCAAAAATCAGGGTACCTCCATCCAAAAAAACATCCATATGATCAAATATGATAAATTCACTCCAAAATTAGTATGGTCAAAATCCATACTCTAAAAATGATGGTGATGATTGTCAAGATGATAGGCAAACAAGGTATGTTTGGCATGATTCAATGGATTGGCGAAACTAGTTTAGCGGAGAATCTTGAGCAGGTTGTGGATTTTAAGATCGATAATTTGGAGGAGCATAATGTATACCCTACGGCAATCAAACATGGCAATGGAAAATCTAGCATTTATAGTTGATTTTCCCAGGAAACCCTCCATTGATAGTTCATTTCCCATTGCCACGTTTGATTCGCAGAGGGTACCTCCGTCATTTTCTTTTAGCAGAGTAAGGTCAGTCATGTTGAGAGCGCCTTTTGCTTTTCGGTTGTCAATCTGCGGAGTACATCGGGGTCATCACTTTTATTAGTTTGGCATCTTGCGCCATGCGTGTCTTGCCCTTGGAGACGAACCAGACGAGATCACAGCTGGTACAGTATTCACCCAGTTTATCGCCGTTGATGCAACAGTTTCACTCCACATAAAACTGGTAAAGTCCATGCAAGATCACACCCCTATCCTGGAAACGCATAGGAGATAAAGAGTCCTTCGGGGCCCTCTCCGACAGTGCCACCCAACATGGATTCTTGGGCGAACGGTCTGGCGCACTCAGGGGCCTTGGGGACAGAACACATTCGTAGCAACCGGATCTGGAGTATATTTCACTCAGGAACATGTCGCACAAAAAAGTATCATTGTGGATGTTGATATCTGGTATTAATCACAACCCTAATAGAAGTGCTGATGATGCTACTGACACAATGACGAAGAGCGGTCCGATCATCATCCTTTCAATGCACACCAAAGGCGATGAAAACACCCGGTGCTTCTGATACCCCCTGTTTTCGGGTTACGTCCTTTTGAACTCCCATGTTATCCGCTTGTATAAATCCTAAGTTCTGCTGCTTAGACTCACAATTTCTTGCTTATCAAACCCCATGTTGGTTGGTACAGATCAAACATCACCATTTTTGTGGATGAAATCCCCATTTTAAGAAAAGTTTGAAGTCATTGTTACAGCTGAAACTTCCATCCAAATCCCAATTTTTTCAATTTTCCGAAGATTTCGCCATTTTCCCATCCATTTTTTACACATGGAAATTTCCTAAAATTGGGGCTACCCCCAAATCATCCTAAATCAAGCCATGACTTGGTATTGAAACAACCGTGGTGACTTGGGGATCCCCCATGTTCAGAAACCACCACATCACATATATATGTATATATCATTATTAGTTGTAGGATTTTATGGAAAGGTATCCATAATTATTCTTTAATTAGCACATACACACCATCCATATCTCCATCAGCGCAGCACCTTTTGGGCTCCCAAGGTCCGCTCTCGCCGCAGACGCCGATCGAGGCGGAGGCCGAGGTGGTGAAGAGCTTCGTTGACACGGCACGGTCCAGTGACTGGGGCACAACGACTTGGTGGTGCAATGAAGATGTGAAGATGAGATACAGATGTGTACATGTGTAAATACATATACATGTATATATATGTATATATATATATATACACACACTATTTTTGTATATATATATATATGTATATACATATGCAATGATTTATGATACTTATATAGATATGTACGGAGTCATATTGTATTATGTGTATATAGATATATAATCATACATGATTAGTCACTATATGATCATAATCATACATCTATCTATCTACTGTACAATTTACAAAGACATGCATGTACATATATCCTATGTGTGTCCCAAGGCATATGAGATGTGCAGGTCTATAGATGTTATATAGGTGTAGACGTATGGACACATATACTGCGTAAATGTATACAAGTGTGGCATATGTATACATATATCTCGCATATAGGTGATACATAGTATGTATAGATATGATCGAACACACACACACACACATAATGTATATTTATCGGTCATCCACACACTGTATCTATATATATATATATGTACACATACACACACATAATATATATATATATATATCTTATGTATATACATTGGTTCAAAAGGTGCATATATATATATATATGTTTATATTTATATGTACACGTTTACACACACACACATGTACATACACAATGTTTGTGTTGTCTACACACAGGTCTCTGTTGGAGTCTACAGACCTTTAGCCCAGGAGATGTCTTCCGAGCTTTTGCGGAGGGTGGCGAGATCAACCGTGCCTCGGCCATCCAGAGAGATCCCAGGTCTGATTCACATCATCAACGGTTCTGAAGATCTGTTCCAAGAGTTTAGCGACAATCGTACATTTCTCCTGACTTTCTTATTTTGAAAAACATGTTTTTCTTTAAAAGGTTTCTGCCTCAGCCTAGGGTCGGCCCCGATCGGTGGGTCCGAGGTGAAGATCTTTACAAGGCATTGAAGATGTTAGGCCAGGAATGCGGGGTGCGGGTAGACCGACTGGATTTTGAGCCATGGATCATCCCTTTGCCCCAACGGTACAGGGTTTTTTCATGGGGGCCCACACGGGGAGTATTCAGCATGGGTCATGGAGAAAAAAGAAGGAAATCGAGGTTGAAGTTCGGTCTGTAGGATTCGTAGCATAACTCAAACGACCCTTGGCCAACATTTCAGCACTTTGGGTAGCCCAAGTTCGTCACTTGGTTCAATCTAGGGGTCATTGCAAGTCTGTTTCAGAACCTTAGGAGTCACAGTTGCTGGGTTGCAGAACACACATGTACAGAGGCAGTCATCACAAGGATCGTTGATGGGCACAAACGGGCATTTGATTTCTGTGACTAAATTTGTAGCTCCTCAGTAGCTTCAAGGCGATATGGTTCAAAATTGGATCCAGAATAGAATGATTGGTGAACTACATGGCGGACTTTATTTTTGTTTCCCTCCGTATAAAGTCTCGACCTGTGGCCTGTAAAAAGAAATCTGGCAGCACCAAAATCTAAGCACCATCTAACCATATCCAATCATATCGAAGCTACAGCCATGGGGGTTTCTGTCGAACATTTTTGTGCAGGTCACGTGGAGGTCAACAACGAGTGGGTCAGCGCCATTGTGAAGGACAAATTCTCCGACCGGAACTTTTTGGATGCGCCTGGAGCCTCAGCTGTGGTGGGGAGGCCATTTCCCCTGGGCAAACCCTGGGGATTTTGGACCTTTCCATTGAGAAACACTTCAATTTTAGATGTCTGCAGAAAGTTTTTGTGAAGCCGATTGGGACCTGAAGCAGCCGTGTCCCGACACCAGGTTAGATTTCTCGAAGTTTTTGGCCGAGTACGAAGCGTGCCACATGAACTACGTTCGCATGAAGTTTGCGGAGGCCCTTGTGTTCCCCCGCGGGGGTTCAGAATGCTGGGAACCGTTGGTCTCCGCTGGTCTAGTGGTAAATTGATAGATAGCATGAATTGATAGATGTTTTCATGGCATTTGCGCTGTGAGTATCAAGCCTCAGTGTTTTCTCAGGAGGTCACTGTCGTCCGTAAAGTCGAGACATGTAGAACCAAAAGATTTTGAATGCAGGACAGATATTCGACACAAGACGCTGGGGATGGGCCAAAAGACCATGATACCATACGGAGGTTTCCTAAAATGCAATTTCCCCCAAATCATCCATTTTACATAGAATTTTCATGGATTTTCCATTATAAACTGTAAACCATCCATTTTTAGGCCCCCCATTTCGAATTCAAGCCGAGCTCCTTTGCAAGTCATCTAAATTGCTGGTGTGACCGCAAAAGGCCTGAACAGCAATGCGCAAGTCATCCAGACTGATTGTGAAAAAGATGGCTATCCATGGCTATCCATATTTGATACCCACAAGTACATGTAATCACCAAGCAATTATATACATATCATTGCCGACATATGTATATATCTATATCTATATCTGTATCTATATCTATATATCTATATATCTATATATCTATATATCTATATATATATATATCTATATATCTATATATCTATATATCTATATATATCTATATATCTATATATCTATATCTATATATCTATATATCTATATATCTATATATCTATATATCTATATATCTATATATCTATATATCTATATATCTATATATCTATATATAGATATATCTATATATCTATATATCTATATATCTATATATCTATATATCTATATATCTATATATCTATATATCTATATCTTTATATCTATATCTATCCATGCAACCACAATTAAACCAATGATTTCATCTAATTGCCACAATGCTACCATGTTGGGCTTCTTGAAAAACATCCATTTCGTAATTCCATTGTACCATTTTCTAAATTCCTCTCCCCCTAATGTTAAAACGCACCAAAAAACAATTCTTGAATAGGAGATTGGATTGACACATATTCTGGACCATTTAGGGGTGTTGAATATCAGGTTGATGGGATTCAAACAACTTCCATAGAATCCTCTTGATCCTGAAATCCCATAAGCCCTAATTAAATTCCTCAAATCCATTCAAATTCCATGCAATCAAACGAAATTCCTTTAGATCCCAATCCCAGTCAGTTCCCTTCAATCCCATGAAATTCCATTCAATCGAATTACATCACAAAAAGGCCATTAAATCCAGTCAAAACCCATGAAATTCCATTTCACTAAATCCAATTACATAAATCTAATTTTAAATGCAATTAAATCCCGTTAAATCTAATAAGATCTAATCAAATCGAATCAAATCCCATTAAATCCCACTAAATGCAATTAAAGACCATTAAATCCCATTAGACCACCATAAAATCCCTCTAAATCCTATTTAACCAGCATAAAATCCACCTAAATCTTATTGAATCCTATCAAATCCCATCAAATGCCACAAAGTCTCATTAAACCACCAAAGAATCCAACTAAATCCCATTAAGCCACCATTAAAAAAAGTCCCATTAGATCCTGCTAAACCAACATAGAATCCACCCAAATCCCAATAATCACCACAGAATCCACCCAAATCCCATAGAAGAAGTCCCATTAAGGTAGCATAAAAATTTACTAAATCCCATGAAACCAAAGATCCCACTAGGCCGACGTGGACGGCTCCGGCCGCGTGGACGCTGCCGAGCTTGCAGAGGTGCTGCGGCGCGCCGGCTTCACGCCCATTACAGGCGCGGCGGTTGCGAAATCACCAGTTGGTAGATGGTAAACATCCCCTTGTAATCCCATGAAATGCAAACAGTCTTTCATAGTTACCGAAAAAGTGGACAACTGGTACAGGATTTCGCACCTATCCACAGCATCAGTGGCTTAACTATGGTTTATGGTAGATATAACGAACTAGTCAATGGATGTGAATGGAGTTTATTATAAAGCAACTTATAATTGAGGGGGCAATATTGGGATATCAGTAATATAGGAAGTTCATTCACCATAATATTTTGTAGTATACCTTAAATATATCAGTAATTATGGCGTACCAGTCATATAACTTATAATATAATATCATAGTAATAATTACAGTTATAAAATATTCTCAACATCACAGTGATATATATATATACATCTGAAGCTCCCCATGGACATGGGTAGTATCCCCAGAACATCCCAGAACTATTTCACAGGTTTGGAGATACTTTATGGCTAATAGAATTAAACATGGTCTACTCAACACCCACTTATTACCCAAGAAGGGTGGAGGTTTACCCCAAAATTTCCAGTCATTGGACCATTTTAGTGTTGAAATCTGTTGTTTTGGGAATCCCCAAATTTCAGAAACCACCATATCACAGTTATATTTCTATTCGTTCTAGGAGTTCATTCAAATGTTCGTATAATTATTCTTGAATTAGCATAAAGTTGTACGCTTGTTGATTGATTATCGTATGAAGATATAGTACCTTAGTTATTGGGGATTATGAACTAAGCCATATGAATGGGAAACCTATCAACCAACTAGTTTTTTGATGAGATGGGATAGGGGTATTTTTAATGGTTCATACGGGATGGTATAGAATCAACCACAGTTGGGGATAGAATTGGAATCAGAACAAACAATTGGGATGAATTACAATTTCGATGAATCGTAACAACCTCGCTTCGGGACCTGACTGGAATGATAGTTAATAGGAGTCATCGTCCGGAAGGTGGCGCAAACTTCAGGTCAGTGATGTATTTCAATTTCTCCAGATACCACAGAAAAAAATAAAGCATGTTGGTTCTATGGTGATTTAATGGTAATTCAAGAAACAGAACTAAACGGTGATTTTGCATCATGATTTCAATCCTGGAACTGAATGGAGGTTTATATCTGAGAAAATCATCGAAGTATTTAAATGGGTTATTTTCCAGCAAACCATGTGACTGATGACCCGAAGGTTTCAGGAACCAGGACATTTTGGGGACAATCCGTTCAAAAAACCATCTTCTGTTTTCTCTGAAAAACTGTCTAAAGATTGGTCTCTCCCAGACTTGGGCTAGGAACCCCATACATTTGGGGATAGAAGCCCATGTACACGGGCAATTTTCCACCGCAACCTCTCAAATTCCTGCAAGTTAAAAAAAAAACCATTTGGTGAGCTGAATTCCCCTGTGAATCACCATGAAATCCCGTGGACTCACCATTTCACCCCCATTTTTTCGTATGGAAATCCGATCTCGGACCTCAACGATCAGGCGTGGTGGAGCAACTACTCTTAGAGGTCTGCGGCCCTCGAGCGATGGAGGTGCCGGTGGTCAATGATGGAAAAATCCCATGTTCAGAGGGATTACAGTAATCCCGCAATCCCTACAAAAAGAGAGAAAAAGTACACCATCATCAAAACATCATCAAAGAATGTCAAACAGTACTTGAAATAGTAATTCATCATATTGAGTAGGAATTTACTTTGATCTTTTCGGTGACTATACGCTGTCATCGGGGAATCGCCTCTTTTCGCGTGGAAAGTGTGTCCAGACGGTGTTCATCACTTTCTCGAGGTGACCTTTGTGAACTTTGCCAAGATCCTAGGCGCGGAGTATCTAATTAGGGAATGGGTCAAACATGCAGTCCCCCCAAAGATGGCTACATTATGGCTTGCTGGGCCTGAAATCTTGAGCCTTTCAAATCCATTTGAAAATTGATTCTGTCTAGCTGCCTCCACTGTTGTCAAGGGCTTCATATGGGCAAGGTCTCTTTTACATACGTTTCGCGTGGTTCCAAATGTCTGCAAGTGCTTCTGATAAAAAGCAATCGCAAACCCAAACTGTTCAGGTTTCCTCATCACGCGTCACCAGACAAGCTCGATTTTTCTGCAAGACGACTGTTGGAACCCATATTTATGCATGTGCTCAAAGAGCATAGACCCAAAGAAACCATTTGTTCTACCTTCAACTGAAGCCCGACTAGGATGCTCTCTCAAGCTCTCACAACAGGCATCATGCGCTACCGGCTGGGCTTCACATTGCAGGACCTTGGAAAACCACTGGGGCAGGTAGCAATTTCCGCGATGCGCTGATGCTTCAGCTGTCGAAAGTCAAAGACTTCATCAACATTTTTCTTCCTGTAGTTCCTTCCCACCAAAAGTGCCTTCAAACTTTAGCTATGCTCATCAAGGTGATCATGTCAGGGACAACAACGGATTCTCGCAACGGACTCTTGTTGTTGGGCATGGCGTAAATATATTCATATGATTTTATGTGATTTTACAATCATACTGGCATTAATGGTGGTTTGCTTTGGTGGTTTGCCATTCTGGGAAATCAGCAATTTTGACTATAAGTTTGTGAGATGATGAAAACTGAAATGAACAGTTTCTGAGAAATCATCACTTCTTTAATAGTGTTTATATTTTTGTGTAAAAAATAAAAAGTATCTGATTTAGTGTAAACAAAGAGTGGCTCCTACACTAGGAGTATCGCTTTTACAATCATGGGCTGGACTGCAACATTGTACAATTTTTGTTAATTTGTAACATAGATTGCTTTGGCACTTTGCTATTCTGTGAAATCAGCAGTTCTGACTATACCTTTGTTTGACCAAACCACCAAAGCAAACCGCTATTCTCTTGCAGGGCTGCTGCAACTGATATTCTGGACATGAAGTATGCATCAAACACATGGGGCTTGCGATAGTAACGCTAATGGAGCTTGCGATGGTATCCCCTTTTGCTTGCATTGACAGCCATTTAGTCCCAAAAACTTCACATTGAACCAGAGTTTGTCATGAAACCCAAGGCCGCCTGTCACCGGGGTCAGCGTCAGATTTCAGAGGGATAAAGTGGTTGTACCAATTGTACCAAGGTGAGTTTTACCTAGTACTACAACTTTGGATTGCGTGAGATATTCCACAATATCGACATATTTTTCATGATCTCCCTATTTCTAAGCCTACAATGGCATTCTCCCCATTTTTGTTGGCTAATTATATTGCCAACGATTTGCCGTAGATTTTCCAAACATCTGTTTTCAAGAAGTCGATGTGCAAGGAATATTCCGAGATCTTGGCCGCCTTCCGACGTGAGGTGCACTCTGGGTGTCCAGGATGTTTCACCGAAATGGCGAACAGGTGGGTGATTTCAATACCACCCATACTTGCGAGCATGATGAACCATATCACCCAAGCAATACTCTACCCATTAACATAGACATTGTATTTTTACAACGGTACACATCTGTTTGGTTGTTTGGTGTTTGGTTGCTGTTTCATTTTGGAAATGTCAACATATGGCAATCATATTCGAGATGATGATCCCAAACGACTGTTTTTGGTACTCTTGGGGACGGGGGAAAGGCACCAGAGCCTGGAAGTTTTGCCAGAAGTCAAAGAGGTCTCACAATTTCACCATAGAGTATGCATAGTATATCACCCCTGCATGCACTTCCACATTTTTTTGGTTCTTTTTTTCGAATTCTGACGATCTGATGTCTGCCTATCATGGTTGGTTCTATCCAGTTTCTGGCGGCTGAACTTCTGTTTGGTCAGCGCTGAAGCGACAGGACCGTGAAGGACGAGAGAAGCTGAACCTCTTGGAGGCAAGAAGCTGCTGCTCGGTGGCAGTTCCATTACATTTTTCACTAGATAGCGTCAGCTATAGGGGTTCTTACTTCCCATGTAGGGGATCCTGATCGCCGAAAATTTTGCCGCTGCAGCCTCCTTGTCTCCCAGTCTTGTCTCCCTTCATGATCGCCACCTTCGCTGCCGCTACTGCCCAGTCTTCCAGTCTTGTCTCCCAAACATACACACATACAGACATACAGACAGACAGACAAACATACATACAGACATACATACAAAGGTACAAACATACATGCATTTAAAACACATGCAAACGTACAAACGTGTTCAACACACACGCATACTGTACATTACATTGCATTACATTACATTACGCATCATTACACATCACTACACTACACTGCACTGCACTGAGCTGCGCCGCGCTGCACTGCACTGTACTGCATTGCATTGGATTACAATCAACCCATCAACCAATCAAGCAATGCATGCATGCAGACCGACGGACAGACCGAGGCGCAGACAGACACATAGACAAGAACACATTCATGTATCATGTAATATAATGTATGTATAATTATGTATACAATATTAATATGTATATATATTTATAGATATACATCTAAACATCCTATGGCCCTTTTGAATCCAAACTATGCAACCGCAACGGATTTTTGAAGTTTCCGTTGCGCCAAGGTCTGGATTGGTTGGGCTTTGACATCTCTCAAGAGGTCCACTGATGTCGTGGTCCGAATTCGGGGGCCATCCATTTTTGTTGCGCAACATGTGTCGTCCTGCACACGGATGACATCTCCAAAAATGAATACTTCACTTTTTTGGGGCGCGATATTTCAGAAACTGGGGCCGGAAAATATGAAGTCTTGAGATGAAATATCTAGGAGAACCTGGGGCAATGCAATTGGATGACGCATGCAACATGGCCACTTAAGGAGTTTCACCTGTTTGATTTCGGGATCGTTTCAGGAGTGAATACGGATGGATGAGTCAACCTAGTTTTGTTGGGTAGACACCTCCGGAGGTGTCACCAGATCCTGTCTGCGGAGTCAGGTCATTCTAACTACCAACCACCAGCAAAACCATGCAAAACCCCTTGCAGATTCCTACGGAACTTTGATCCCATTAACATGGCTGTGATTTGGTGGTACAGAGTGTACGCCCCATTTTCCGACACAACCAAATATCAGATTGGTTAGATTCCATTGTATCCCCATGTTATCTGACATCCGATATCCAATGAGAACCCCCATGAGTGTTGCTTTGTATCCCATTTTCATCGCCATTTCGCCGGGGAAACCATCAGATGGGGCTCCACACGGACTCAGGAGCTGGACTCTGTGTGGCACGAGGACCTTAAGGCGAGATCCTGGGAGCGCCGGTGGTTGGGAGATTCGACTGGAAATCATGGAGAATATGGAGATATACCGGCCAAACATGGGGATTGCCAGCAAAATCCTGCACAACATGTGGGAAAGTCAATCATGCAAAGAGATCGATAAAATTCCAAGTTCTGGATGGTTCGACTATTTCTGCCTATGGAAAAATTGAAGATGGCTTATTCTGAAGCGTTTACCACTCTAGCACATTGGGGTCTAAATGTCATTAGAAAGAAACCTGCTAGGCATGTCTTCTTTTCCTGGTGGACATCTGTTGGGCGTATGATTCTAAGCCCTGGACCGAAACCGGTTGCCGATCTTGGTCCAAAACCATCATTAAGGCAAGTGGGCAACTCATGGTTGCACGATACATTACATGAACAGCCTTGAGGATTTTGGGTATTGGACCATGTTTGATCCTTGCAAATGGGAATTGGCTGATCCTAGATTTTTTTTGTTTTGGGTATCATGTCAATGTCCCCCACCCATCTTGTTGGCTAATTCCCATGACACCATTTGTAAAGAAATGGGGATGGGTCAAATCCTGTTACTACCTCAATTACTACCATGTTTTGGGGAAGAAACATCCACTAATGGTGGCTATGACTTGGGGTACCATCTTTGGGTACCAGGGGCCCTTTGACCCATGACTGATACTAGCCAGGTCAAAGCTCAAGCGAACTACTCGCAGACCGAAGAGGTGCCGTTCTTTGTATCAAGGCTGAAAAAAAGGTCTACACCAGCATTGCTGAGGTATAATACTGATGAACGTGGTGGAGATATCACAATACTTGTAAGCAGTTCAGCGTAGTTAAGCAAGAGTAAATCACCAGTGATGGTGGATCCGATCATGATGGTGGTTGATTGAAGTTTGTCATTCGGGGATAATACTTGGCTTTGTAAATCCTTGATCATGGCATGTAGTAATCAGCTGGTTGGATCTCGATCCCCCTTCGAAATCCCAGTGGAAGTAATCAGCTGGTGAAAATTGGGGGATTCAATTCCATTTTTTTAAATTATATAGAGACTTACAACCACCATGCCCATGCCGTAGACCACTTCCCAAATGACATGCGCAATGTCAAGCCCCCAAAAATACCATTGCCCTTCGTACTATATGGTCGAGCCAGTAGAACCGTGTCTGACGGAGCTCAGGTCAGGTACATCTCCTCATGTCTGGGATTCTAAATGAAAGTGAGCATATGAAAACATCTGCGAATATGCCTAAGTTTTTGTCGGTCACATCAACCATATATTGCATTTCACTTGTCATTCTCCCAGTTTTTTCCCCTGTTTTTGTATCCTGGATCAGCAGTTTCTCTGCGCGTAGGAGTACAGCATCAATGACTTCGACATGGTGCGCCTGGTGAGGGCAGTGCGCGAACGCGAGGCACACGTAGTTGCCAAGCGCTTGAGGTGCGCGGGCGGTAGTAGGACTGGCGTTTCGGGGGTCTGCCAAAGAGTGATAAAGGGTTTTTTTCTTATTGTCTATCTGTTTTATCTTTCTTTTGTTTACTTAGCTATCTATTCATTCAGTCATTTGTTTATTTGTTTCCCATTATTTGAGAAAGTATCACATATCTGTCAGTGGGGTTTCAATCCAACCAGAAAAGCTTCCACATTTTGCATGGTTGTTCAAGGGGGCACTTTGGTGATTTGCTTTTTTTTTAAAACCCAAGTCAATTTCCCCCTTGGCAACACCCAAGTGCCTAGAATTCCATGATCCTGGTTGAAAGGGTGACTGCTGATGCCAAGATTTGAGCAACAAGCATTGGAAGTTCCAGTAACGAACATTGGGAGTTGACCAAATAATTAGGGAGTCTAAGCAACAAATATGAGGTTTTGACTAACATGTAAAGAGAGCTCCGAGATGTTTGACCGACATGGAAATCCTTGGCAATCAGAGCAACATTAGCAACAAAGATTGGGACCCGAACTGGCAAATCCATAAAAGACGTGACCCGAGCAGTGAACCGAATCCCGTTTGCAGCAAGCTGTGCGTCAGGGAGCTCGCAGCCCGCAAGGGGCAGGACTGGGAGCCTGCACTGGCGTGGTGAAAGATCTCCAAGGCATAGATGGTTCAATGACTTCTAACGGATAAACCTTGGGTTGTCCCCTGATATGGTGGTTGAATTGGTGGCTGAGAGCTCTCCAAAATATGTAACCTTTCCATCTCTACAATGATGAGCCCAAATTGAGAGGAAGAATCTTTGAATGAGTTGAAGCCACCAACAGTGGATTGTTGTTGCTTCATATCCCTACCTTGGTTGGGTATTTCCAATCCCCTCAGATTCTCTGTTACCCAATTTTTGGGCTTGAAACCACGGAGCATCATTGATAATATCAGCCCCATGTTGGTGGCTTTGATCCCCACTGCAGTGGGAATGACGGAAACGTCTGAACATGAAAGATGTGAAGCCAAAACAATGAGTGGGTTGATTTGAGACAATGGGGATACAATAGATTCCTGCTGGTAGAGTAATATATTCGCCCAACATCGTTTTGGTTTCCAAGGTTTTCAGGTTTAAGAATTCGGGTTCCAGGGTTTGGGTGTTTCGTTTTAAGGTTCTTTTTTTGTTTTTTCCTTGATTTGTCCATGGTTTTCAAGGTTTATGGCTTGCAGTTTCAGAAAGTTTAGGGTTCAAAGTTTTGCGATTTTCAGGCGATAGGGTTCAGGATGACTTGTGCAATGACGCACAGGTCCCCCACCTGAGTTTTTCAGGAATAAAGATATTGGCAGCATATACTCCCCTGTAGACTAACGTAGATGTGGACAACCCACCATTTGTAGATCATTTTCCAAGGGATGTTAGTTTACCCCAGGGTTCTCCCGATCCTTTGCGACCACGCGTTAGGAGTTGCCAGAGGCGGACGCTGATCTGGGTTGGAGTATGGGAGCATTTGGTTGCACCAAGAGTTGTGTTCTACAAACATTTGGGGAAAACTGATGGAAGTGTGATAGAAAACAATATCATCCAATATCCACATGCCCGATTGCTGGCATCTTTTCTTGACACACTGATATCTGGGAATGAAGGTCATACTGGTTTTGTTTTTACGGCCAACAAAAGTGAAATGTTCAGCTTCAAGCCAGTTTTTGACCAGGGATCTTCCATTGCAAGCCCTCCAGCTTCCCATGATATTCCCATTTCTATTCCCACTGACATTCCCATTAGACTACCGTGATCTTCCCCTTAAAATCCCTAACAAGGTGGGGCTCCTGACTTCAGTAATCACTTGGCTAACTGCTGGCTTTATGGGGGATGCCCCTTGATTCTTCAATGTAGCCATCGGAAAATCACCTGTGTTAATAGGTAAATCATCATGTACATCACAGAACAAAATGTACCATCTATACCACAGCTACGTTAAATGACCGGAGGGTGTAAGCTCCATTTCTCCCCATGTTTGATGGTTAAATCCACATTTTTCACCATTTTTCATGGGTTTAATCACCATTTTTCACCATTTTTGATGGGTTCTCAAGCACAGGGGGGCCAGGATGCCACGGCAGTGGTGACCCGTGACCAGCTGCCGGAGCTGCTGTCGGAGCTGAATGTGACGCTGGCGTCGCCGGATGTGATGCTGGAGGTGGGAGCCAAATCCCCCGGGGGATTTGGGGGGTTGGACTATGATGGTGATATATTATCCTGTATATATGTATATATGTATATATATATATATATATATTATAGGTTCTATCATATAATATAACTATGTAGTCTCAATAGGGATGATGATAATAGTTACCCAATAGGTAATAGGTAACAATCGGAGTATTCCTATATGATAATAGGAAACTATTGGATGATGATGATGATGATGATGATGATGATGATGATGATGATGATGATGATGATGATGATGATTATCATGATATGGTTTTATCATTATGTTGTATGTTTATATTTGTTATTTTGATGATGATGATGATGATGATGATGATGATGATGATGATTATGATGATGGTGATGGTGATGGTGATGGTGATGATGATGACGACTATAATTCTACCAGAATAGTGACTATGATTATTTTACTATGATTGATACTGTAATGGACTATGATGGAGTTCTATACTCAATCAGGATCACTATTTACTATTTACTGCTATAGTCGTTATATGATCTGGATGATGATGATTATCTTTATTTGCTTACTTGAGTTATATATTACTCTTAAATAGTTTTGGCGTTATAGCTGTCATGATTTTGATGATCATTGCTGTATATGTGCACTGCTACAAACTATAATGGTTAACAACCACGATTTGATTAGCATGCATGTTGATCACTACTATCATTTGCGAATTTGGATGGTTATAGTATACTAGAAAACATGCTAGTTACTATTGTTGGTTTGTCCAGATCAATCCCTTGCCAAACTTGCCAACGATCTTGGGGACAGCGGCCATAAACAACCTTTTCTGGGGAATCCAGAAGGCGAGGGTGATAGGGAGTCTAGCCAACCAAGATGCGGCGGCCGATCCAATCATCTGCGAAGACGAATGGATTTTTCTTTTGGATCCAAACGTGTCCAAATTGGGTTTCTGAGACCCTCACAGCTGGAGAATTCTGCCTATCTGAGGGGCAGACTTACCCTCTGGTAATCAAACCTGACCAACGGGACATGAAAAGTTATCCTGCTAAAGTTGGGATCGTTCGTTGCCATCTTTGATGATCACTGGATCATCACTTTTCCATGTTTCAATAAATCATTTCCATCTCCCTCCATTCCAAACCAGGATTGAGAAGTTGATAGTGGCTTGAAACATCTAGAAACCCGCTTTTGTTGTTTGGTTCTACCCCTATTTTGACCACATCTTCATCCCGATGATTTTCATACCTTTAAATTGTTTTTATGGCTTGAGCCGACCTTTTTTTTGTGGATTGACTGATATACCAATTGATTTGATTTAAATAGTTTGCTTTAATAATCATACTGCTCCCAATATTCATATCCACAATAAATTGAGTAAACATAATCTGTTGACATTTTCATACATATATATATATATATTCCCTGTCATCTTTCCATGTTTTTCAATGATTTCATGCACTCATTACCTATCATTTCCCGAAATTTTATGAATGGCCCAACCAGCAATCCGATTTCCCAAGTAGCCCCTGGGGAAGTCGCCCCGAAAAAAACCTGCGCCAGGCTGTGCAGGTGCGAGTGCGGATGACGGCAGTGGCGTCATGGGTGTGTTTCATTGCCATTTGATATATATATATATATAATATATATATATATAATTATATATATATATATACACAATTACGATATAGTACATATACACTGTGTATACTATATATATATATATATAATATGTATATATATATATATACATATTAATATTTGGTAAACAAATACAGTAGATATCACACTAGAGTTAATAATGTGTATGTGTATGTGTATGTATATGTCTATGTACATGCACATGTACACACATTGTCACAGCAAGTGGCTTACTTGATGAATCTAGAGATTCCGTGTTAATGATGCTCCGGCTTGTTTTGCATATTTTCTACCTTCATATCAGCATATATATATACACATGATGTCTATTCTGTCTATGTGTATGTATGTATGTAATGTAATGTAATGTAATGTAATGTAATGTAATGTAATGTAATGTAATGTAATGTAATGTAATGTAATGTAATGTAATGTAATGTAATGTAATGTAATGTACGTACGTACGTATGTATGTATGTATATATATATATATCTACACACATACATGCACAATATTTTACAAGTAAACAAAAACACAATTCTATTCTATCTATATCCCATCAAATCCATCAACGAGTTGCAGCAAAATTTGATTGCCGGCATGATCAATCGCAGGCCCTAAACCTGTCGAAAACAGAAATGACCATGGAAGACATCATGTGAGCCCGTCTCGCTTTAACGGGAACGGGAAAGCCGCTGAGGGACCCGAGGCCAATGGGGGATCCATTCCGCTCTGCAATGATTTTGGGGTTTGAACATTTGATTCATGGAGGGATTTTTAGATACTCTGTCACACAGTGAGAATTCAGTGAGAATGGATAGGTAGATAAAGGGTGGGGAGAGAGAGAGAGAGAGAGAGAGAGCGAGAGAGAGAGAGAGAGAGAGAGAGGGAGAGAGAGAGAGAGAGAGAGGGAGAGAGAGGGAGCCAATGGATACATCAGAATTTCATTTGGGTATGTGTCCAACAGATTTTGGGCACTTTCAGTTTTGTTCACTTTATTTTTGGTGGTAGATAGGATCATTTTGCATCAGCAATTCCCTCCATGGCCAGTGGATCCCTGCAACCCGTTTGTGTCACAGACCCGGGCCAGGCCCGTGTTGTGGCACGTGAGGCGGTATCAAGGCTTGAGCCAGGCGAGTAGAGTCAGCTGTGCAGTCTACCACTCAACCTCTCGCAGAAGAAACATGGTAACATGAGGATTTTCTGTCGTGAAACGTGCAATTTCCGCCACTCCTTTCAATTGTTTTCTGATTCTCTACTCATTGGCGGTTTGGAAGCATTTTGACGTTTTTCCATCCCAACAAAGTTGATGATCCCCAGTGACGGACACTTTTTGGGCTTTGGCGCCCAGACCGAGCTGGATCTCGCGAAGAAGCAGTTCGATCTCTGCGACGAAGATGGATCTGGAGGCGGCGATATATTGACGGGGCACCAAAAACGAACACGGACGCCAAAAATGTCTTCGTGAAAATATGGGATACATTTCTATGATGGAGTTTTTTTTCCTGATATGATTTATCATTCTGATTGGACCTTCAGCTGCAGTAAGAAAAACAGAACATTCACTGCGTCAGGTCTCAGCTACGCTTCTTGGAGCCAGACATGCTGGATCATTTTGGTCTAACAGCAGTGCTACAGCATACTGGGAGGATCATCCTGGAAATCGTAACTGGTTGGTAACCATAGTTATAAGCTACATATACACAATCAATATACTGTATATGTAGGATAACTATGGATAGCCAGCTTTATGTGGGCTAGCCCCACGGTTCACCACTATTTTCATGGCCTGGTCATACGTGGGATTAACATTTAGTTGTTACTTGCTACCCCAGAAGAATATGTTTAGCACGGTTACAAATTAGCAATCGGCAACCACAGTACCATAGTACCTGACCCGTCAAGGGTAAACAAATCCCAACCCCTGAGAACCGGCTAGGCATGGCCTGCTCCGAGTTGGAGTTTGCCATCCGTTCTCTGGGCTTCCCTGTGTCCTATGATGAGGTTCAGGACGAAAAGTCTGTAGCTGGTATCCATCACAATGGCGGAGGTCACAGTGGAGGTCTGTGTGTCTCTTGGTGGGTATATCTGTCTTTTCATGGTGGTTTCGTTGCGGGCTTCCCATTGCAGACATCCACCGACCACGGACAGCCCTGGAAGATTATTTTTCCGTTTCACTATAGTGGCATTTTGTCGGTTCCAACAAGCATTCAATTTCTGGAGGCTATGGGTCAAAACCCTGGTGAGCCCCAACATAGCTGGTAGGTGGATATTCATCATCCCCAAATATGGTATACCTGAATAGGTTTTGATCCATCCCATGTATGGATTCCTGGATAACTCCCCAGCAAACCACCTATCATTGGGCCAACAGCAGGAGCAGTTGGATATCTGGGACATGGACGAGTCAGGAGAGATCGAGCACCTGGGCTTTAGCCAAGGATGATGGCGATTTCACAATCCAACATGGGGAGCAATGGGTACAGAACCAATGATGATCTGTAAGCATAGAATGATATAGCACATTGGGTCTATCCATGCATCACTAGACTAATATGATGATACGATATGATATCAGATACTGTGATATGATATCACACAATATGATATGATATTAGATGACATGACATGACATGACATGACATGACATGACATGATATGATATGAAGGTTGTAGTTTGTATAATTCCATCCACCATTCGTGGCCGTAGATAACGGGTCATGATCAGGGTGATGATACAACTCTCCTAGCTGTTGATTTCAGGATATTTCAGGGTTGATCGTACGGGATGATGTGAACCACTAGAACATGTTCAGCGAAAAATCATTGCGTCTTTATGTTCTGTATTAACAAATTGTCGATCCTGCTTTGGGAAAATAAACGCATGGCATGATGTCAGCGGAAAGTTCACCGTAGGTGATTTCCCTCTGGTAACTTGACATAGCTATTGTCAATGACCCATTTATTTCGATGATTTACCTGTGAAACATGTTGGTTTTCCACAACAAACTGTTAGATTACCAGAGGTTACCCCTTCTCTCCCAGGTTCGTGGAGTTTTTGAAAGTGGTCTCCTACTACAAGAAGAAGGTGTCGTTTGGGGCGCCGGATCCAAGGTATATTTTCATGGCAGAATGCCCACAATATACCATGATAATATCCCATGATGATTATATACTATCATAATTATCATTGTGTGTGTATATATATATATATAATGGGAAAACATGTTCCCATCATCGTTATCATCATGAACATATTCCCATCAGCATCGTCTTTATGATCGTCGTCGTTGTTGCTGCCATGACAATAATAGTGCAGCCGACCATGGCCCTCCTCTAACTCGTCGTCGTGGTTCCCAGGTGCTGATCAAGCAATTGTAGTTATAGCCAATAGGAGGTTTCCCAAAATGGGGATACCCCCAAATCATCCATTTTAGTAGGACCACTATAAACCATCCATTTCGGGGTACCCCCATTTATGGAAACCCCCAATACTTTACGATTGTGATCATTCCAGCCGTCCTAGAACAAGAATGCAACGCAACAGATGCTTGCAAACAGCCTTGAGCCAAGCTGGTAGTGCATGCGTAAGTGGTCCAATCGTTCTCACAGGAGGGGACATAACGATCATTTCCAAGCCAGGGGGAATTGTGAGTTGTACATCAGCGGACGTAGGTTTAGCACAGTTTCAAAGTGGCTGAAACGATGAAACGCCGGAGGATATGTACATATATATATATATATACGTAATTATATACATGTACTGTATCTGGATGAATTATAACGACATCACTGCGACGTCACTGCAATGGTGGTTATATGCTTTACCCAGATATATTTCAAAGTGGCCCAATCCTGGAAGTATCAGCGAGAGGTTTTGTGTCCTTTTCTGTGGCAATCGGAATGATATATAATATATACAATTTTCCGTGCAGCTATGATGCTGGGGCCCTCCTGCTCTTCCGGTGCTCATGTGCGTGAGAATGGCATTCAAGAGCTCGCCACAATATAGTATAACAGGATATGATATGACATAATACAATACTAATGAAATACGTAGGACACTATGATATATAGGATGATATGCTATAAAAAAAGATATATACATATGATATTACATATGTAGACATCCGTTCGGTTTGAAAATTGCAAGCATATCTTTAGTAGCTGCATTGTATTGAATCCCTTTTTATTTCGGCAGTCCATTGATTTGTCCAGCCGACCAATCTCAGATGATCTCATTGGACAGCCGACGAAAGGAGCTCCAGCAAGTTCTGGAAAACCTGTTCACGGGATCCTTCAGCGTCCCTTTGGACGGCAGGGGATGTTTTTTTTTTCAGATGGCTTCAGATGGCTTGGGTGATGTTTTTTTGTTTTTGCTTTTTACGGTAGCGCCTATGGAATTTGTGTCGTGAAAAAGGGCATTCTAGTCGGTAGCCAGCTGGATGTCTACCTCGGCCACATCCAAAGATGATAATTATGGGGTTTGATCCATCCTCCCTCTTTTTGAAGTCTGCTGATTTTGGCGGTATGAATTTTGACCCAGAGAAAACAGCAGAATAAAGTGGATAGATAGCAGATAGGAGGAATTTTCCACCAGCTTCAAGTCCTACTTGCCTTTAAAATAGGAAATTGGCCAAAGAAGATGTAGGTTCTGCCTGCTTCAGCATCGTTGCAAGGTAGTCTCCTCCAGGAATTGGTTGAAGGGACAATTTACCGGAACCCCTTTATATTTGTTGGTCAAAAGCATGGTTTCCTGATTTTTCCTGTACATTTTCACTTGAGTCAATTCATTTGAAATCCCATTTGGGTTGTTTCAACCACCCATTTTGGCGGGTGAACTCCTCGTTCTGGTTGGTCAAGTCCCCTTATTTTTGATGGTGAAGTCCCAATTTTTGATGGCGAAGTGCCAGTTTTTGATGGTGAACTCCCCATTTTCATTGGTAAACACCTCTCGTTGTAAAATATCACTACTGGTTCCGCCTCCATCGCCCAGATGAGCCTTCAGAAGAATATGAAGGAGCGACGTTTCTCCAAGGCAGCCGCCACTTGTCATTGGGGTATATCTAAGATCTCCAAGGCGAGCAACGTCACTGGGTTAAAACATTTGAAGACCGTGGTGGAACGAACATCCAGCTGACTCCCAGCTCTTTTGGTCTGCAAACAAGGGATTCCATGAGTTTTGACCCATGACCCATGACCATACCCAGCCATGGGACGTGAGTATGATCAATCTCCTGGATATGATGGATCAGGGGTACAGGTCAAATCTTCGTGCCCATCAAGGGAACTATTCTTTTTTTTCTTTTGTGTGTGTCTATTTGTTCAATTCCTGACCTTCAACCAGACACTCGCCACTTGTGATTGGGGCTTTAAACTTAGTCTAATATCTAGCAGTCACAACCCACCCAAACCAATAGATGGGAATGATGCGATATACATAATATAAATGGAACAAATGTACATGGAACGGGTGTAGCTGTAGCTTCAATGTTTTTTTCTATCTGGAAGTGACATGTTTTCGGGGTTCCACGGTCGATTTCTGGGGTGTAGTGAACTGTATGTCTATCTTGCCGTGCAACAATTCAGGACTGAAGGACGTGCAGGTAATTTGGAGTCCTTAACAGATCAAAGTCAGTACCATGGGTATTCAGCCAACACCGCGCAAAGATGACCCCCTGATGATAAATGGTTTGCAAGCCTTTACCAGTGACTGTTGGTTGTTAAGAAACCTTCCATGAGCCCCCATTGATGGCATATATATCCGATTTTGAAGCATTTTTCTACAAGACAAAGCGGCAAAATATTGAAGCCATGCCACCTCTTACCTACCTCGTTGCGCAAAAGGCAGGTGAGCTACGGCGTGGCAAGGCGGGGGCATTTGCCGGGCAGCCGCGTGTGAGACAAAACACCGCTGGGACTGGGGATATGGGTCCCGAAGGTCTCTAAGATAAAAGTGGATGGGCAATAATGGTCAATACTAAGCATGATCAGATTTCGTTGTCATCTCAACATTTATGCCATAGAATATCATGCCTGAACATGCCAGGGGCCAGGGTCACAGATGGAAAATGAGACATTTCACTAGTCCTAACGGACGATGCAACCGAGCTCTGAAGTTCTTTCCACTTGGCCCGGGTTGTGGCAGCAAAAAAAGGCCAGTCATGATTACCCAACGGGACTTGTCGCTTTGCATATTTTGGACACTTTCAGGCTCCACATTGAGGTATTGTGGTCGCCTGTTGTCATGGCCAATTTGGATAGTTCTGAATCCGATCCAACAAACACGCCCACCCCACCACACCCCACCCGAACCCACCCCAACCTCCCTCACCAAAAAACGCTGGTACAGTTTTCCATCCGCTGGGGCAAACATGGACCACTAAAGAGGTTTGAGGCATCCCAAAGTCTTGAGCAGACCTAGAATCTTTCTTGTTTATATGATACATGAGATGTCTATCTCTATGTACAAAATGTACTGCTATTCGTTTCAAATTGTATAAAATCCTCATCTTTGATTTTTCTGACAAACCACTGCGGGATATCCCCCGGTGGTCAATGACTCACCCCTGGCCATCAGTCGGAGTTGCCCTCCATGCTGTTGAGTTCGGGGCATTGCCCCTTGCGACAGGACGGGGTGGGATTTGGAGATCTGATCGGCGGAAAGGGCGATTTAATCGACAAAAAAAGTATAAACAGGTGGGATTTAATGTGTTTTGAACACCAAAAAATTGACGTTGAATATCTGCTGTTGCAAAACTGGGTGGTTCAGCAGCCAAAGTGATGGGTTTTGAGTGTCAGTCGTTGGGAATGATCATCAAACGCCGGACATGTACCTGTGTTGCGTTGCGGCGAGCCTTTTTGGAGTTCCGCCAGTGAAGCTCCACCAGGTGTTGATCAAATGTTTTCAATGTTGCAGGGCTCTGGGTTTCCTGTACCCTCTGGTAAACTAACATAACTATGGAAAATCACCATTTTTAATGGGAAAATCCACTATTTCAATGGCCATTTTCAGTAGCAAACTGTTAGTTCACCAGAGGGTCAGTTTCATTTGGTTTGATCCATCTTTGGACATTTCCATTAAAGGTGCCATCGCCCTAGTTGACGACTGCTGAGAAATCAGGACAGCGGCATCCTTCGCAGCCTCTGAGCTGAGGAATGGGATTAGCGCATTGACACCCATGGTGTAGTACGCATATGGTATATTACAACAATATATATATATATATATGTGTACACATGATATTTGTACATAATGATATACATACATATGAATGAACTATATTCTACATACATATGAATACATTATATACATACATATGAATACACAATATTCTATGGCTGTGAATGAAAACCTAGGTACTCGTTGCCTGGTTTTCAGCGCAAAATCCTTGGTCGCTGTGCGGCTTTGTTTCACCGAGGCACAGAGGAAGACGAGACGGAGCGCCGAACTCAGCGGAGGGATCAACGGAAATCAGCGCTTTTTGTCCACGAAAAAAGGTGGATTTTCGGATGGGGGATTTAACCATTTACACTAGGGTAAACTAATATAGATATGGAATAGTCTAGAAATGGTGGAATTTTCCACATCTATGTTACTTGAAGCTAGGGTAAGCATCAAAAAATCGTGATGGATCCAAGCAAAAACTGGTGGTTTTAATATGTTTTAATCATCGCACATGGGGATTTAATCCTGAACGATGAGGCTTTAATCGGCAAAGGTGATTAAATTTAGCCACCAACCTGGACTTGCTGAAGATGTTTTTTCTTGTTGTATCATTGGTTGATAAATTACCTTGTGGTTATTCAACACAGCCATGGAAAGTGGCCAAATTATAGATGATTTATGGTGATTTACCTGTTAAAGATGGTGGTTTTCCATGGCTATGTTAAATAACCAGAGGGTATATCGAATCTACTGGGAATGTGTTTTCTTTTCTATGGCCCCCCTTTAGGCAAGTCCATGCCACACCTAGAGGATTTCACCACAGAAAAAATGATATGTAAGCAACAAAACGTGCAGATTCAAGAAATTCTAAGATGGTGATTCAATCATCAAACATGGAAAAACACATGTGATCCAATCATCAAAATGGTCCATGCTTCAACCAGAAACGTCCGGAAATGAGCTGTCCACAGCTGGACACTCGATTGACACTGCCAGTGGACCTGGACAGGTTGAACCTCTGGGGGTTCTCCAATTTGATCTCTGAGTACCGCCGGGTTCGGGGGCCTGGATCTGCAACTGGAGTCATCGTACTCGTACCTTTGATATAAATGGATAAAGGTTGCCAAAGGTCCTTATGTCCAAATTTTGGGCCACGAAACATCCTGCGGAAACCTTTGATTTGGGGCGAAGCACAGCAGTGGTCCAAAAACCGACTTCTGCTATCCCAGCTTGCAGGTGTGCTTCAACTTGAAAGATGATCTCATCAAAATCATCACGTGCCAATGAATAAAAGACCCCCCACTTACAGGAAACCCTGCTGGAATGCACTTGGTTTTGGGTTCCAATTTGGTGGTGGGAGGTATGATTCGCGGGTGGGATTGACCGTTTAGTTCAAATATCCAATTGGGATATCAATAACCCTCTGTACACAACTATATATCGTGGGATCACATATAATTGTAACATTGTGGGATTAACCCCATTGCAATTCCAATTCAATGTGAGTGTGATGCCAGGAGATCAATGAAGAGGTACGACGAAATCATGGCTATACGCCGGGCGAAGTGGAGGAGTTGGTGCAAATCTTTCGTGCCGTGGCATTGTGGACGGCTGGGGATCTTAGGGAATCTGAATGAATCTAAGGTCTAAGGGCCCCAAATTTATAGGTCAGTTGATTGGATTTTGTTTTCCAAAGGAAAGTGTCGGAATTTTGTTTTGCCTTGTGGCTGTTGACCTAGGAATATGGCCAAAATCAATGGGAGATGAAACCGCAAAAACATCAACACTCCTGGCAGAAGATGTAGGTGTGTCCCTGAAACATGGAAGACCTAAGTCATCCACCATGTCCTCAACTTGTGGACATATCATGACACATCCAATTCTTGTCAGGAATATACTTTGGTAGGATTAAGCATATTGAACGGAATTCCAACCTTGTACCATCTTAGCGGTAGCACTGGCCGTCTGCATCATCCTGATTCTTTTTGCTGCAGATGGAGATGGGCACAACCCCTTACGATTGTCGATTCGGGTCGTAGTTTATATGCATTTCACGGGGATTTCTTGGGTATGCATGATCTGAACTCCTGTGACGTCCTATGACAATCCATGATGAGGTAACCTCGAATGGGTTTTCACCACTGATCAGATATAGCGTTGTGGAAGAGCACCCGGTGCATCTGCAAACTTGTACATGTGTCTGTGTCGTGCACGTTTGCACCTGTTTCTATCCCAGAATACATCATAATACATCCACAGATATCTATTGTAAGTAAGTACTGGAATATAAACCATGAACTAATTTCCCACAAACGAACAGTGTGTACATTTGCTTGCATCTCCATCCCATTTTCAAAATACACGAAGATTCAGAATGTTAAGACCATTCATAGTACCACAATTAAAATCGTGTAGAAAGATACCAGTCCAAATCACCGCTGGAACCCCACCGGTGCCCAGCTCGGCACTGGGTTGTCTGAGGTGCCTATGACCCGGAAGGGCAGGGTGTGATCGCCAAGCGCCAGCTGAGACGACTTCTGTTGGATTGCGTGCCGCAGGCCGAAAAGAGTCAGGCCGGGGAATCCGAGCTGGTTTGGGGGGTGAGATTTGCCCGTAATGGAAAAATACCATTTCTATAGGCACAACACATCATTTTCATCATCTACAAATGGTCTATAGCAAACTGTTGAAGAACCGGAGGGTATCTCTTTTTTGGTGGTTGGAGTATGTAGAGGTCCTGTATTGTTTGGTGGGTGACATTCCATGTGTTGGTAAGTTTCCTTAGAGGAGTAAACCACTGTCGAAAGAGTATAGAGGACGACTTTTCCATCTATTGGGTAATCGGGGGTGGTTCGAAAAACGGCTGAAAGCATCCAGTGATGGCAGATGATGGCAGTATTTTGTTTGTTTGCGCTTCAATCAGGTCACAAACATGAGACGTAGCAGGCGCATTTCTTTCAGGTGGGCAGGAACAGTTCACTACGGTCCGGGATTGGCAAGTCTTTGCTCAGTTGATTCGGAAAACTTGACGGTGTCAGTCGGCGGAGCAAGACTAACAAAACTCTTGCATTTATATAATGCAAATAGGCACATGTCTACAATGAAATTCAATCAGTGAAATTGACACAGCTTCAGATGGTACTCGGTTCTCCCCTTTGTAGCATTGGTTCTTGACATCCTCATTGGTTCCCCGCTGTATCCACAGATCTGTGACAGCATGAGGCATCACGGAAACAATTTTCTGACCCTGCAGCCAAAACTCCAAAAACCCAAATGTTCCTAGAAGCTTGCAGTCATTTTTCCTTTAGCAGATGGGCAGCACTTGCGCGGTGCTGCATTGGATGTGGGTTTTCTAGGCCTCTGCAGCCAGATGTGCTCCGTGTACTCAGCTGTATTGGGTGAGTTGCTTGCTGTGGAGGAATGCGAAGGCAAAACTGCCAAAGAAGTGAAGCAATGCCTGGAAGCTCAGGTTGGCGTCTCCAGATTTCGGCAGAGGTTCTTTTCTGGACATTGGTCTATCGAAGTTCAGGATCATCAAGTTTTTACCTCGGAACTGGTGGAGGTTCGGCTGGTGGTGTTTGACTTTTTGCAGGACACTGAAAAAGACCAAAGCATGATCTCTACATATCGAATGATAGGATCATGCTTGAAGAGTTGCTGAAGCTCCCTCTGAATCCGCAATGGTGAGGATGGCGAAACAGCACCATGCAGCTGAGAACGGACATCTGGAAACCATGCGACTTGAAGCAAGAGCACTCTGCGATGCCCGAGAAGCAGAAACCGACAGCAGCTGTGGGTGGCCATGTGGACGCTGTGGCTTTATTGCTCGAACATGGAGTTGACAAAAGGTTGGCAACTCTCCACCATGGTGCAACTCCAATGTTCGGGGCAGCTCAGAATAGCCATGTCCAAGTTGTTCGCCTGCTCATTGATGCTGGTACTGATAAGAACCAGGCTACGATGGATACTGGAGCCAAACCATTGCTCATTGCAGCAGAGTTTGGAAGCTGGGGCAGACATTGAGAAAGCCACAACCGAACATGGAACAACTCCTTTGCACATCGGAGCTGAGAATGAGCTGCTCAAAATAGCGCAGTTGCTGATCCAGGCCCGAGCAGAGATTGACAAGGCCACAATGGACGATGGAGACACCCCACTGTGCACTGCAGCTGAACAAGGCCATACTGACATCACCACTTACCTGCTTGTTGCCAGGGCTGACATTGCCAAAGCCACGACAGACACTGGAGCTACTCCATTTTATATTGCAGCTGCACTAGGTCATATTAACGTTATCAATTTGATGGTTGTCGCCAGGGCTGACATTAACAAAGCCAGGACAGACAATGGAGCAACCCCATTGTGCACTGCAGCTGAACAGGGCCATGTTGACGTCATCAATTTGTTCGTTGCCGCCAGGGCTCACATTGACAAAGCCAGGACAAACA